>QJPP01003301.1:0-261250 GCA_003996215.1 Jaltomata sinuosa
AGAACTATGATGATGGGCTAAAACTATCAACACTTCTTGCTATATAATTAATAGATGCGTGTCTAGGCCTCTTCTGGATAAAACTCCTTATGAATTACTCAAAGGAAGAAAACCTAACATCTCTCATCTGAGAGCTTTTGGATTCAAATGCTTCATCCATAATAATGGAAAGAATTTGTTAGGAAAATTTGATGCCAGAAGTGATGAGGGAATTTTTCTAGGTTATTCTTCACATAGTAAAGCTTATAAGATGATAAATAAAGAACTATGTGTGTAGACGAAAATGTGCATGTTGTATTTGATGAAAGAAATGTTATGGCTAACCAAAGTGTGCAGGAAATTGATGAACTGTCAAGAACATCTGAATCAGTTATGCAGGAACAAGTTAAAGGAACAGGTTCAACTGATGCGAAAACTGACAGAAACAACAAAGGTGATGAAGTACCTACAACTGACCACAATGATGAAACCATGAGTCAGCAGGATGAAGATGAGGATCAAGTAGAGGAGGCACAAGATCTAGTTCTTAAAGGATATAAGTATCAAGGCTCACATCCAATAGACAACATCCTCACTGACTTAAGCACTGGCATAACAACCAGATCGGGACTAAAGAATCTTTGTGCCTTTGAATCTTTCTTGTCCATGATAGATCCTAAGAAAATCAATGAAGCCTTGCAAGATGCAGACTGGATAATTGCAATGGAAGAAGATCTCAATCAGTTCAAAAGTATCAAAGTATGGCACTTGGAACCAAAACCAATGAATAGAACCATCATAGGTACCAAGTGGGCAAAACCAATGAATAGAACCATCATAGGTACCAAGTGGGTGTTCAGGAACAAGTTAGATGAAAATAGAACAGTTACAAGGAACAAGGCCAGACTTGTGGTCCAGGGGTACAATCAGGAAGAAGGAATAGACTATGATGAGATCTTTGCACTAGTGGCCAGATTGGAGGCAATCAGACTTCTCATTGCATTTGCAGCCTACATGGAATTCACACTTTACCATATGGATGTGAAAAGTGCCTTCCTCAATGGGTTGTTGAAGGAAGAAGTGTTTGTCAAACAACCTCTAGGCTTTGAAGACTCTGACTATCCGGACCATGTTTACAAGCTTGATAGAGCCCTCTATGGACTCAAACAGGCTCCTAGAGCATGGTATGAAAAGTTGTCAAAGTTTCTTCTTGATCATGACTACACAAGAGGTAAGATTGACAACACCCTATTCCTCAAGAACAAAGGAAGAGACTTGTTAGTTGTGCAGGTATATATTGATGACATCATATTTGGAGAAACTAGCAAGGCCCTCACAAAGGAATTTGTTGCCCTAACGAGCAAAGAATTTGAGATGAGCATGATGGGAGAGCTCAACTTTTTCTTAGGCCTCCAGATAAAACAAACTCCTTCAGGAACAATGATTCATCAGCAGAAGTATGCCAAGGAGTTGCTCAAAAGTTTCAAGATGGAATATGCAAAGGAGATAGACACTCCAATAGCCACAACAACAAAGTTAGGTCTGGAAGGAACAGGTCCAATAGTGAAGCAAAAACTGTACAGAGGGATGATTGGATCTCTCCTATATCTCACAGCCAGCAGACCTGATATTGTCTTCAGTGTGGGTCTTTGTGCAAGATTTCAGGAAAATCCCAAGGAACCCCACTTAAAAGCTATCAAAAGAAACCTCAGATACTTGAAAGGTACAACTAATTTTGGGCTGTGGAACCCTAAAGGCAGTAACTTTGAGCTTGTAGGTTATGCAAATGCAGATTATGCAGGTTATCTGGTGGATAGAAATAGCACCACTAGAATGGCACACTTCTTGGGATCATGTCTAATCTCTTGGGCAATAAAGAAGTAAAACTCTGTAGCCTTGTCCACTGCTAAAGCTGAATGTATGGTTGCTGCCTCATGTTGTGCACAACTACTCTAGATCAAGCAACAACTCAAGGACTTAGGGTTTAACATTGAGTGTGTGCCTATCTTTTGTGACAATACAAGTGCAATCAATATTTCAAAAAATCCATTTCAGCACAAAAGGACCAAGCACATTGACATTAGACACCACTTCTTAAGAGATAATGTGGAAAAGGGATTGATCTTCATGCACTTATGTGCCACAAAAAAGCAAATTACTGATATATTTACAAAGGCCCTGGCAAGGGATCACTTTGAAAGGAATAGGTTGGAACTGGGGATGATTAAGATCACATGAGCATCCCCAGTGATTGGCTAATGAACACTGTACATATTGTATTTTAATTTTAACATTTTTATTCTCAGTCTTGTACATTTAGTTGTATGTCCCTTTGCCACTTTTAAAGTTTCAAGTTGCTCAAGTACTATAACTTATTATTTGCTTCTGCAACAGGAATTTGGGATATCAAATTAGGACATGAACTCAGCACCACATTAAAAATCCAAGGTATGTGCACTATGCTTAGATAAAATTAATTTATCAAGATGTGCATTTTTATCTATCCTTTCCAAGTGAACCACAAGAAATTCACTTACGCTAAAGCCTATAACCGACAAATCCCAAAAAGGAAAAGAGATCCAATAATATCAGGTCACTTTTGTGATGAGATTTGACATCTGTCAATCAGGATCTCTTCCCTAGAATAGGACTCTTCCACTTAAAGGACTCTAATTAATTTCAAATGGCTAATACTCCTATTTAAAATCCTTTTGAATTCATAAGTCCTCATTCACTCCTAATCTCTTCTTCTACAAACGTCTTTGCTCTGAAACCAAAACCTTCTTCCACTTCTTCTGTTCTCTCAAGTTTCATGATTGGAACCTCAATCACCCTCCTCTCCCAAATTACTATAAATTCCAAAACCCTCTACCAGTTCCTCCATGTCACCTACTCATGCCCTAATCCCCTTTAAGGAATAGGTTACCACAGTCCGTTTTCCTCCTATTATTCTTGTTGACTCTTAGGGGATGGCTCATATGGATTAATTTTCAGCAGTTCTGGGTGATGAATTAATTAGTGATGACACTAATGCGTTGGTACCATATGAAGAACATGATGAAGCTTTGGAGGTTGTTGGTGCTAGTCGTCAGGGGGAATCTGAGGATGAAGTAATGGTGAGTGATGAGGAAGTACAGGAGGATGCAACTCGTGAGAGGAAAAACTCAGGGAATCCTACAGCTGAATCTGGTTCACCTGTTGGAGAAAAATTGGGTGCATCTGATGAGGGGAAAGCTAAGGTTGGAAGATCTGGACCAAGGGAATAGGTTAAACATACCAGTTCTACTACTGATGTGGAGGATGATGATAACACTCCAATTGCCAAGTTAGTTCCACAAAGGACAAGGTCTCGTCTATGCAAGGCCTCAGTAAAGGCTATTCGTATACCATCTGATGAACCTGAAGAAGTTCCTCTTCCTTTTATAGCTCAGCCTGTCCCTGTTTGAATGACAAAAGCCACCAAGAGGGGTCTTGAATAAATCATGGTTGCTTCTACAACCAAGAGGCCTAGAGGCACTAGAGGTACATCTGCCCCACCTCCTGATGTCATTGATATTTTGGATAATAAAGTGGAGGCTACTGAAAGAAGGAGGAAAGGGAAGGGTGTAGCTCTTTCAAAACCACCAAAGAAACAGGTCAGGAAACCTGTTACTTCTAGGAGTTATGTTGAATCTAAGCTAGTGGATGAGACCTCGGAGAGTGAGGGAGATGACTATGGACTTCCATCCTCTAAGTCTCATGAGCATGAGGATACTGATGATGCTGCCTCTCATGAGGATGTGGAGGCTGATCTTTCTGAGCATGTGGAAGAAGAGGATGATACTCTGGATCCCATTGATAAAACCCCTGATGCTAGAACTGAAAGACTGATCAACTTTGGTATAAAAACTATTGTGAGGGGCAGGGTGCTCACTAGGTTTGGAGGTGATAAGATAATGGAACTACTAGTCCTAGTGGATGCACAAGTTTGGTAGAACCTGTTTCTTTAGGGTGGTGCCCGTCGAAAAGTGGCTCGTGCAAAAACTCTGTAATTTTATGTGAATGCCACTGGTACCTCCTCTTCCATCTCCAATGTTGTTAGAGATGTTCCATTCACCCTTACCCCTGCTGTACTAGCTAAGATTTTGGGAGTTCCTAATGATGGGTGGTGTCACTATGTGAAGAGGCAATGGCCTCCCTTGGATGGGCTGCCCTAAACCTTGGAGATTACTACGAGGTTTGCAAACGATCCTACTTTGGAGTCGCACTCTAGGGTGGATAAGGGGGCTATGCTTTCTCTCCATCAAATATTTTTTGATGTGGTGCACAAGATATTTCCCTAGGGAGCAAAACTATATTGAGGCCAATTACATGGACCTCACCTTGATGCAGCTGATGCTCTCCAGGATTCCAATTAACTTGCCCAAACTCATTCTCTGCCACATGCATAGGATTTGCAAACAGGATGCTTCCAAGCATGCCTTAGGATATGGGTTCTGGCTAGGGGATGTTTTTCAGCACTTTGGTGTGCCTGTTCAAGCTTGGCAAGATTAGACAACCAAAGATGTGATTGGTACTGTGAACCAGACTGTTGTACCTACTCCTCGAAAAGGGGCTAATGCACCTCTGCAGCGGCTAAGGGCAATTCTGGCAGCCAAGGATGAAGAGATTGCTGCTATGAGAGCATCTCATGATAAGGAAGTGGCTAAGCTTCATGATACCTATGGTATTGAGTATGAACTACTGATGGAAGAGAATGCAAGGCTCAAGGATGATCTTGCCCAAGCACAAGCTTCTTTAGCATCTGAGCAAGTCACTAACTCTGCCAGCTTGAAGGGCATCTATGAGCTGCTCAAGAAGGACCCTCCTCCTTCCACTGCCTAGCCTACCCATTCTAGCCTTCCCAACCTTTCTTTTTGTTCTCACTTATGCATGTTCTGAGCTTTTAATTTCTATTTCTAGTGTACATGCTTTGTGATTAATAATATGTTGGGTTCCTGTTCTAGTCTCATCTTGTCTCCTGTGCATTTGCAAATACTTTAATATAGCTAATTAAGCTCTTACTTATTGAGTGTTTATATAGGTGATAGCCCCAGTGGCCATGAGTGTAGAATGGTACTTGAATTGGAATGTTGTGTGTCTTCACAGTGTTTTATGATGCCAAAAGAGGGAAAGTGTTGCTTATTGTATTTATAACCCGTTGGTCTAACCTGTTCCTCTAATGTGTTCTTTTGTGGCTGCCAAAGAAAACTGATATAATACAAGTGGAATTCTGCATACAAGAAGCAAGGATTTGTCATCATAAAAAAGGGGGAATTTGTTGGATCGAGGTAGATTTTGAAGATTGACAAAGTTGTGGAACATATGCAGGGAATAAGTATTTGTGACTTGTTCCTCTCAAGCAGAATCCAACTAGGATCAGGAGAAGGTGAACAATACGGAGAAAGGAGCATAGCGTGTGGAGAAAGCGTGTTTATAAGGAGAGTCCAGCTTGCACGAAGTTTCCTTTCATAAAGAAGAATCCTACAAGGAAAAAAATCAAGAAGATTGATTTGACAAGTCCTACAAGGAAGAGGATTCCCAATATGAAAGGAAATCAGCCAAAATAAAGAAGGGGGCTCTCAATATAAATACAAGAGAGATTTCACAGTAAACCTTACGCACTTACAAGGAGAGCTACAAGAAGAACACAATCAAATTGAGAGAGTTCTGAGTAAAGATCCAAGTGCATCCAATGCAAGAAACAGATTGAAGAATGTGTTCCTTAAGTCTATGCTTTACAGATCTTGAGTCAAGTTAATTGTATTGTTTTCATCGAGTTGTAGTCATTCATTCTTAGTACCAGTGAGTTATAAACTGCTATAAGAGTTAGTCTTCAAGTTGGGATAACTCAAAGACTTGGGCACATAAACCTGGGGAGGTTTGTGTGGTGTTTTAGGAATTAGAGTTTATAATTCCTTAGGTTACAGAGTTTGTAATATTTTTTTGAGGCCCATTGTTTTAGTGAAATTGGGTTAAATCCTACAGAGGTGTAGGTCATGGTTTTTATCCTTTGTGAGCTGGGGGTTTTCCACGTATAATATCGTATGTTCTCTTTACTGCTTTTATATTCAAGTATTCGACGAAGGAACAAATCCTTAACCTATTTATTAGGCAAATTAAGGGGTCAGCATTCTACAAACAACATGTATTTATAGGGGAAATTAGGGTGAAAAGAGGGGAAAACGGATGGATAAACTCGGGAAATCACTTTGGGAATGAAATTCGAATTGGATGAGGCTTGGCCAGCAAGGTTTTTGTACCGAATTGTACAATAATTCACGAATTTTGCAGAGGTGGTGCCACCTAGGGCCTCTAGAAGCTTCTGGGTATTGACAGCTCATCAGTTAGACAAAGACGGAGGGGTTTTAACAGATTTGGATGGAATCTTGAGAAGATTGGCATTATTTGAAGCTTTTCGGTATTGCATTTGGAGCTGGGTTATGTTTCACCATTGGAAAAGAGACGAGGAGATAGAGAGAGAATTGATAGAAGGGGTCATTTGGTTTTCTGTGTTGAGAGATGAAGGGAAAGGAGTATAAGGGTGTTTTGGGTTGGGACGGAGCGGGTCAAGGAGTAAGGAGTGGGCTGGTGGGTCTAATTTGGCCCAATTAATTGGATGAAATCGGGGATTAAGGTGGAGGGGTTTATGTAATGGCTAAATTTGTAAAATGTGGCCACACTTGAATTTAGGAGATAGCCAAATTGAAATAAATTAGTAAAATTCGGCTATAATTGAAATAATTCAAGGAATATAGGCTAAAATTAGAGTAGACAAATTTATCCAAATTAAATATTCGATCTTCTTTAATTTAAAAGAAGTGAAATAGTTATTCTATTTAAAGCATAATTATTTCATTTAAAATTGCGAAACTGATTATTCAATTAATCTTTCAATTTTAACTTAATTTTGAGGAAAACAAAGTATTTTTAATTAAAACACAGTTTTCTCATGAAAATAATTTCCAAAATAATTTATTAAGTAAAACCTTATATAATTCCATATAATTAAATACATAAAGTATAGATTCTTACTTAAAAACTACTATGAAAAATTGATTTGAAAAACATTTTACTTTTACAAAATAATCATTTCAAAATGGTTTAAAACTAAAAAAGCTCAAGATTAATTTGTAACATGGAGGGTAAATATTGGGTGTCAACAGGGTGTTAAATCCCACCCACCCACCCCCTTTAGGGACATTCATCCTCGAATGATGTTAATGTACGTGGTATCACGATAAATAATGCAAGAAAACTTATAATACAATAATGTACCTCAAGTACTCAAATGTGGGTCTACTGTCTATCTATTATGAACATTATATGAAGGAGTGAATAAGAGAAGATATTTGAACTCCATATGCTCTTTTGCTTCCCATGCCATCTCCTGATATTACGGTTCCACCACAATAATTTCACTCAAGCTATATCCTTATTCTGCAATCTGTAAATTTGGCGGTATATTATGACAACTGGGACTTCTTTATAAGATAATTCCTCTACAATCTGAACATTTGTCATTAGTGCTATATGTGTTTGATCTCTAATACACTTCTGTAACATAGAAACATAAAACACTGGGTGCACTGCCTAGAAACATGAAAGACTGGGTGCATTGCCTCTAACTTTGAAGGTAACTCTAGCTGATAAGCAATTCTGTCGATCCGTAGAATAATATGGTAAGGTCCAATATATCGAGGGCTCAATTTTCCCTTCCTACCAAATTGTATAACACCTTTCATTGGTGAAACCTTCAAAAATTCCTAATTATCAATGTTGAACTCTATGTCCATTCACCTAACATCTGAATATGATTTCTGGTAGCGCTGAGTTGTCAACAACTGGTCTCTGATCAGCTTAACCTTTCCACGACCTGCTACATTATGTCAAGTCCAAGAAACCCTAACTCACGAACCTCAAACCAACTAAGAAGAGATTGGTATTTTTGCCCACATAAATCCTTGTACGGTGCTATGCCAATGCTTGAATGACTGTTGTTATAATAAGCAAACTCAATAAGTGACAAGTGATCATCCTAGTTCCCTCTGAAATCTAGTAGACATGCCCATAATATATCTTTGAGCATCTAGATTGTACGTTTGGCTTGGCCATCGGTCTAACAATGAAAAGTTGAACTAATCTTAAAGTGAGTCCTCAAATCCTTATGGAAAGATCTTTAGAAATGTTGTAAATCGTGCCCTTCTATCTAAAATAACTGATACTGGGACACGACAAAGTCTGACTATCTCTTTAGTGTACAACCCAGCATAATTTTTAGCTAAGAATGTGGCAGTGACTAGCAAAAAATAGGTTGATTTTATCAGCCTATCAATAACCACAAAGATAGAATCAAACTTCCATCGCGAACGAGGCAACTCTATGACAAAAAACAATATTTATCGCCTCTCACTTCCACAATGGAATCACTTTCTCCTAAATTAGGCCATTGGGTTTCTAATGTCTATCTTTACCTTCTGATAATTTGGGCACTGTGCTACGAAATTAGCTATGTCCCTCTTCATTCTCGGCCACCAATAAATCTCCTTAATATCAAAATACATTTTTGTGGATCCTGGGTGAATATAGTAACGATAATGGTGTGCCCTTCCATAATATGTTGTCTAAGCTCTGTAATATCCAGAACACATAACTGATTGCTGAATCTAAGCAATCCATCTCTTTCTATATTAAAGGTTAATGACTCTCGGTACTAAGCCTTACCTCTAAGATTCTCTTAAACTGGGATCATCGTATTGTAGTGCCTTCACCTACACAATTATACATGATAGGGCTGTGTCATAAATTATGACCCTAACATCATCGGAGTCTAATAATCTAATCCCCCAAACTAGCTAGCTGGTGGAGTTCCCAGGCTATCCCGCATTTCTTAGCTCCCAAATTTGATGAACTATCCATATGCTTATGACATAGGATATCTGCTACTATATTGGACTTCCCTGGATGATATAAGATATCGACATCATAGGCTTTTAGCAATTCAAGCCATCGGCGCTGTCGCGGGTTCAACTCTTTCTATCAATAAATATACTAGAGACTCTTATGATCTATATATATATATATATCAACATGAACGCCATACAAGTAATGTCTCCAAATCTTTATGGCATGAATAAATGCAACCAACTCTAAATCATTGGTCGGGTAGTTCTTCTCATTCTTCTTTAACTGTCTAGAAGCATAAGCAATTACCTTTTCGTGTTGCATAAGAACACAAACCAGCCTAACACTTGAAGTGTCACAATAGATTGCATAGCCCTCTAGACCCTCTGGTAAGGTCAGAACTGGTGCTGAAGTTAATCTATCTTTTATCTCTTAGAAAGTTTGCTCGCAGGTCGTGGTCCACTAAAATTAGCTGCTTTCTAAGTCAGCTTGTCAAGAGTGTTGAAAGTTAAGAAAGGCCTTCCACAAACCTTCTTTAATACCCTGTTAACCCCAAAAAGATACGAACTTCTGTTGGGGTCATAGGTCTAGGACAAGTCTTCACGGCCTTAATATTCTATAAATGAACCTGAATACCAACATCTGATATAATATTACCCCAAAAGGCCATATAATGCAATCAGAACTCACACTTTGAGAGCTTAGCATAAAACCTCTGATCTATGAGTACCTGAAGAACTGCTCAAATGTGGTCTCTTTGCTTAGTCTCTGAACTAGATATACCAGAATATCATCAATAGACATAATCACAACAAGTCTTAAAATGGTCTGTATATATTATTCATCATGTCTATAAATATTGTTGGGGTGTTCACCAACCCAAAAGACATCACAAGAAAATCAAAATTTCCATAACTGGTCCTAAAGGCTATCTTCAAAATATCACTCTCCTAAACTCGTGCCTAGGGGTACCCTGAACGTGAATTAATTTTTGAGAAACATCAGGCATCTTGCAGCTGGTCAAAAAACCCATCAATCTTTTGTAGTGGATATTTGTCCTTTATAGTCACCTTATTCGATTTTCGGTAGTCTATACACTTTTGCAATAAGCCATCTTTCTACTGCTCAAACAACACTGGTGCACCCTATAGTGACGCACTAGGCCTGATGAAGCCCTTATCTAATAAATCTTTCAGTTATTCATTCAATTTCTTCAATTTTGTTGGTGTCATTCTATATAAGGGAATTGATATCAGATGGGCATCTGGTAATGTAGCGATAGCAAAATCAATCTCTCATTCTAGGGGAATACCAGGAAGCTCATCTGGAAACTCATTAGCCACTCGAATAAACTGAAGAGTCGGTGTCTCGACATCAATATCCTAAACTCGAGTAATATGGTAAATGCAACCTCTAGTGATCATTTTCTTTGCCTTAAGATATGAAATAGACCTTCCTTTTAGCGTTGCCGCATTACCCTTCCACTCTCAAACTACTTCCCTTGGAAAGTAAAATCTAACAGTCTTTGCTCGATAGTCAACATCGGCATAACAAGATTCCAGCCAATCCATCCCATAATAATATCAAAGCCACGCATCTATAGTTTTATCATTTCTACAGAGATTTGATGGACATTAATCTCTACCATACAATCTTGATAAACCCTATAGGAAATAATAAAGTTGCCAACTACAGCAAACACAACAAAAAGGTCATTGCATTGGCTCTGGTACTATACATAACTTCCCAACAAGTAATAGGATAACATAGGATAATATGGAGCCTGGATCATAAACACAGTGGGAGCAACCACCCAATATACCTATCATAATATCTGGCAATGACTATGAATCCTGATGACTTGTAGTGCATATATGCAATTCTGGCCACTGCCAGAACTAGATGCTCCCTTTTGGTATCGACCTTTACCTGATAAAATCTGGGAACCACGCTCTACGGGATATACTGAGGAAGATGATCTTGTTGTTAATTTGTATGTCTTTGTTGAACCTTGTTGGTCCCTAAACGGATAATATCTTTGTATATGACCCTCTTGGCCACAAAAATAGCATGTTTTGGAGCCCTGATGGCATCTCCTGACATGTGTTTACCGCATGTATTACAATGTGCCATAGCTGATCAAAATTGCTCTGGGACCCTTATTGTTGTGAGCCTGATGCTTGTGAGCTCCCACTCAGACCTGGCTACCCTTGATGATCAAACCTGATACCCTAGGACTTTTATTGTGGGGGTGTAGGTGGTCTCCCTAAATTCCGAGGTCTAGAGATACCCTGGCCCTCTGTCTAAAACCTGTGGGCCTAGCCCTCTTTAGTTGCCCTCTCTCGACTCTCTCATCCGTATGTTGTTAATGACAAAGCACCTATATGTCCTGTGCCGCAACATGAATCCATGAGATATCCATATTGTCATTATGTGCGGTTTGAGTACAAGCCCAATAGCAATTGTAAGTCAAAGAACTCAACCCTTATGATTCAGCTTTATTGCACAATTTGAGCAAGAAAAAGGGTAACTTTCTTGAACAATGTATGTAGCTTCCTGCTTATAAAATGTGGTGCACAACACATTTATAAATAAGAGTCTACTAGATAGGGCTTGCAGACTCCTTAGGATAGTTTATCTGATACCAAGTTTGTTACTCCCCAAACTCGAGGGGGTGCAACTGGCACCTAATGCAAAAACTTAGGCCAAAGCTGACCCTGCTGAATTATTTGTCAATGGTGCATAGCAGCCACACACAATCAAGAAAATAAACAAGTATATCTCAGCTTAAAAATCATCCCTCAGCTGCCAAGGCCCCTATCAACATCTTTAAAAAGAAAACAGCTACTCCCAATAGTTCCTATAAAGCAATAAGCAGGTAGCATATAAGTCATGTTTGGACCGACGATGCCTCCATGATATCTAGAAAAGTATAAACTCTATGCAGACCATCAAGGCCACTATAATATCTATATAAAAATTAAAAATATGTATACACAATGTAAACTAGGCCAATGAGCCTCTAAACTGCCAACAAAACAACAACAATGCCCAATTGGCTAACAAGCTACAACTAATAAACATACAAAGCCAAAATGGATACCATCGTAGTTATGCAACCCAACTGACTAGTCTGCAAGCCTCTATGAATACAATACTTGGTGGGACAGTGCCCCAACCTACCCAAAACTATGAATAGAAAAAAGGCAAACCTCTGAGAGTCTGGTGACCCCTGAAAGCAAATGAGTCAACTAACCCGGTGAAAGCTCAGCTATGCTACCTGACAGGTCTGTCTGGTCATTTCTCAGAACCTGCAGTCATGAATGCATTGCCCCCAGGCAATGGGGCATCAGTACGAAATAATGTACCGAGCATGTGAGGCAAACTGAAAACTAAAATTTGAAACTAAAGTGTAGGGACTGAAACAAAAGGTCACGAGTAAAACAGAAGTATAATAACTTACCTTCCTGCAATAAGATACCATATAAAACACATAGCAAATAATAACCTTAACTGGCCCCCATAAGCCCGGCAGGTACAAACAGCATACAATCGCCATAAGTCCTAATAGGCACAAACAATCGCTAAATACCCATACTGACTCCCTTACCTGGACCCTAGTGATAATCTGATCTGAACTGCCTGACTGTACATGTGTCGTGAATTAGTATAACTATGAGGCTCTGTGATACCATATAAGTGTTTCCCCATAGGTACAACTTGTCTGTCTCATAGGTACAGTTCGCGCCCGACCCATAGGCATGGTCTGCCTGGTCCAAAGGCGTGGTAATATAATGTAATTGTTGCCCCGTAGGTACAGCCTGCCCATCCCATAGGTACAGTCTGCCCGACCTAAAGGCATAGTAATATAATTTAACTGCTGCCCGATAGGCTCTAAAACCCTGCAGTGTTAGTATCTACTGAGGCCAAAACAAGCTCATAGGCAGCATCAAGACAATAAAAATAACACAATAAAATGATATAATCACAAGTGACCTCAATACATTCATAATATGCTCTTCGAGGCCGCTAAGTAATGAATAGAGTGATGCTGATAGTCGCTATATCATGTTGTGGGAGTAAAACTCAATACTATAAGGTCACTAGTCGAATAACGACGCTACACATGCTATACAAACTTTGGCCTTAAAGGTCATGCCAAAAGTAAAATGGAAGCCTTCACATACCTTTCAACTGAAGCCCCAAAGTTGTTGCTATGAATCTTGACCAACCAAATGTAATGCAACAAATGTGAGAATCAACAAGGCTGCAAGAATGAACCATAACCAATCGATAAGGCATCAATGTCACTCTCGTGATCATCCAAGTCCAAATCATAAAATGAGGCTACTAACAATAATAAACAGTAGTTAAATCCAACAACAACATGCTAATCATATCTCAAAGGAGCGACGAGCTCCCGAGGCACTATTTTAAGGCGTACTTCACGTCATGCAATCCAACAACCATCTTACGTGACTCTAATAAGAATTAAACCAACCCCTAGTCCCTCCAACACCTTAACATCATCAGTACACAATAATATTAATCAAACTTAACAAGACAAAGGGGCTTCCCGGAGCTACGGTGTCCAAAACACACTTCGTGGCTCAAAAATCTATAAAAATGATACTAGAACATGGGATTATGAAAGAGGGTCATAGGGGAATGATTTCCTTGAAAAAAAAACCTTTGAAATACCAAGATAAACAATCTGCCTCTTTGAAGTAACAACAGCCGAAGCCAAAATCAACAAGAAAGTACTTCAAGTCATCACCAACTATAACTTTTCGTAACTAGAAGCTTAGAATCTCGATTCAATAAATAGATAAGTGTACGGGATCCTTACCTTGTCAATATAACTTTGTAGCTATTGCAACATACTCAATAAACAGCTGCTATCTCTCTTCCACAACAACCATGAAGATATGCCACGAAATTGATAGGGCAAACTATACCAAAATGACGAGCTTGCGACATAGAGCAACTTTCGTTAAATTTCCGAATTAAAAGCATCAACGTCCATGGAGTATTTAGGGGATTTCCCTCTGATTTTCTATGATTTTTAGGGGATTTCCCTCTGATTTTCTATGATTTTTGGGTAAAATATTTGAGTTAAAACGAAGGGAATCATCTTATATAAAGTTAAACCGACTTGGGGTTAGGGGGCCCACCTTGACATGCCTGCTTGTGCAGTCTTACGAAAATGTAAATATCTCTCTATTCTGAAGTTGTATGGACGAATTTTTTAGTGCATTGGAAACTAAACTCGTAGACCTTCGATGTGGTAGATTAGGGGCCTTCTAATTCTTTATATATTGGGAGAAAAATTTCAATACATTTGACCCAAATTTTCAGAGAAATTCTTAACAAAATTTACAATAACTTTCCCCGACTTTTATTTTGCAACTTGCTTGACTTCAAAACTTAACATACAATCATTGTGCATTTTAAATACCTCATAAAACATTCTTCCTAACATATTAAGCTCTTAGTCTTATTCCAAAAGTATGAGTTAATCCAACATTAAAATGGGTGGGGTGTTACTTTCTAATTGATTTAAAAGTGTTAAAAAATATAATTTCTTATCTAGATCAATTAAGAATTTTAGTTGATTTCAAAGTCTTAATATTTGAATAATAATTAAATGATAATAATTGGAGAAAAATAATGAAAAGACAATTTTATATAAAGCAAAGACTTTTAATGAAAGGTAAAAAGTTCAATCAACATTTATAAGGACCTTCACACTTTCAAGATAACTAGTTTATTGTACGTGATCTGCATGTTTGTTTCGTGTCAATAAATAAAATTTTACATAATTTTTTTTAACTAAAAATAGCGAGTAATGTTAAAATAAATGTTATATTTATTTAAATGATATAGTTTAACACTGTAATTAATTAGTATTAGTTAACTTTAAACACTAAATAAGTTTTTTCTACACTTTTGAACTTTGAAGCCTTTCTTTTCAGTTTAATGATCACATCTAATAGTAGTAGACTGTATCATTCGATAAATATTTATGAAAATTGAAATCAAAATGTACAATAATTTTTTATTATATTTTATATAAGTATAATTCTGGCAAAAAAATTATTAACTTGAATATATAATATGTACAAATATATAATGAAAATCTCAATAACATAAATAGTACTAATATGGATAAGAATAAAATTCAAAAGAACATTCCTTTAGATTCATTTTTAATCGTCGCGAAGTGTCAATCACATACTACACATGAATTTTCCTTCACCTGCACTCACCTACACGAGACTATTGAAGAATCAATCAATAATGACCTATATAAATTTATTCATAAATTGTTTGAAGAAGGTAAGAAGGTCTTTTACAGAGACAAAAAAAAAATACTCTACTTTGAAATTTGATTTTCTTTCACCTTGGACACATATGTTCATACAGAACTACAAATAATTGATATTCTTAATAATTCAAAGAAAAAAAAGAGATCCTAACAATTCTACGTGAAAGTAAAAAAAAACTTAGCTCCTAAACTAAAATTTTATAATCGGAAAAAATACTCCTTTAACCAAAAGAAAGTTGAAATCATTAAAAAAAAATAGGCATAAAATTTAATACATTGTGAATGTTATTGTACTAATTTAGTGTACGTGCTTTGCACGTGTCTATCACATCAATAAGTAAAATATTATGACCTTTTTCATAGTTCAAATAAGTAAAGATTTAACAAATAAAGTTTTTGTTGATTTTACGATCCTAATATTAGCGAAAAACCTGAAAATCACAAAGTTAGGAACCTATTAATGAAATTCACTTTAAGTCGTAAAAATTTTATAACCAAAAAAATATGTGTATACCTAAAATGTTGAAATCGAAATAACATGATATAATGCGGAAGCTAACAATTGCAAACATCAGCAACGATAAATCGGATGACAAAAAAATTATAATAAAAAAATATAATATTTAATATGGTTTGATCAAGTGACCCACGTATTGAAAAAGTTAATATTCAAAAAATCAGGACAAACCCTAACCATAAAAAAACTCCAAAAAGTAAAAAAAAGAACAAAAAATTTAATACTCCTAAATCAAATTTCATAATAAAAAATACATGGATTGCATTGAATTTGATAGGAAAAAGATCACGTATGGTTATTCGGGATTGGATACCATTTGGTTTAATTGTATTACTCTTCTTCTAGTTGACATCAAATAAATATTTTAAATACGAAAAACGGATAGTAAAAGGTTTAATTGATCTCAAAGCCCTAAATGATAGGATAATAATTATATAAATAGTTTTCAAGTATTAGGATAATAATTTAATGATAATTATTTGAGAAAAATAGTAAATGAGATTTTAAAATCTTAGATATTAGGATTTTTAAGATAATTCAAATCGGGAAATATTCAATAAATTAAATTTAAGTTAATTTTAAAATATTAAATATTAAGAGTTCTTACCTATTACAAATAAATAAAATATTAATAGTTATAATTGTAATAATTAAATGATAATAATTGAAGAAAAATAGTAAAAAGATGATTTTGTCTAAAAGAGAGACTTTTAATGAACTTAGCACGTGTAGCTTAACGATTATTGTCAAATTTATATTTAATGTTATGTTAAATTATTTCTAATAGAGTGTGAAGATGAGGATTAGCTTTAAGTATAAAGGTATAAAGTATCAACAATGTGAGATTTTCACACTCAATTTATATTATGACTTGGGAAAAAAAATTAAAGAGGAAAAAATAAGCATGATCTATACAAACCTACTCGTTATTCAAAAACTTAAAACTACAAAAATAAAATTAACAATTATTCAATGTTATCATATGTGTCAAAATGTAACAATCGAGTCTGTCGTTACAGGTAAACTTTTTGTGCCAAGTTTTAGAGCTAAAAAACTCTGAGTTTGGGAGTTTGAAATTCTGGGCTAGGCTAGCCTCGGCCGGTTTTGGAGCGAGGTATAGTCTAGGAAAATCCGGGTGAGGATTGGGTTAGATGTCTTGATTTGAGCTAGTTTTCTACGTAGTCAAGACATAAAGGAGTCCGGGGGATTTTTCGGAATCAAATTTGGGTAAGTAGAATTCTCGAAATCGAGGTTGACGTGAAGAGGTTATTTTGGAACGTTGGAAAAAAAAGTGTGTTGTAAAATGGACTAGTTTTGGAGATTTTACGACCTTCTATCTTGTGTCAACTGCTATATCAACCGCTATAGCGGTTGACACTCTGCCATAGCGACCTCGCTGTAGTGGAGAAATTACCGCTACAACGGAAGTCAACATTGGTCAGCCTCCACAATAGTGGACGACTCCGCTACGGCGCTACCACTATAGCAGAGCGGACCGCTATAGCGGAGCGTGATGGGATTTAATGCAGAAACTTTCCCAAAAACATTCAGTTTTCACAAGTTCGTTTGGGAGAAGGGCTAGGGCGATTTCAGGCATTTTTCCTCCATTCTTCATCGTTTTTCTTTCCTAAGGTAATGTTTCTACTCCCCGAACTCCGTAATACTTTTTCTATGCGGTAGAATTGCTAGGAGTGGACTTGGGAAAAGGTTTGGAATGACTTAGAGAGGGTAGAATCTGGGGAAAAGGGGGATTCTATGTGTAGAAGTTCTTGGGTGTTGATAAATTTACTGTTCTATGATCATGTGACTTTAATTTCCTAATTTTATCCGTAAAAATGGTAAAACTAGGTGAATTAATGGTGGAAAGCCCGGAAAAAAGGGTGGAATGATCATGTGTGGCCTGGGGTTTAGGATTATACGTAATCTAGGTGAAATTTAGGCCATAAAGATTAATTATTGGTTATTGTGTGTTGTTTTAGACCAAGAACTGGCAAGAACTTCAAGAAACGGGGAAGCTCCGATTGTGTAGAGCTTTGGATCATTTCGAGGTAGGCGATGGTTTGCTTCATGTATACTGTGTGTGTTTAAGTACTCTTATCTAAGTATTCGTATGAAATGTATTGCTTAGGGAATGATTAGAAGTGTCTAATAGTCTTGTTAGCAGTCTGGGAAATTGAACGTTGTATTGTGCTTGTTGGTTTTACAAGTTGATTGTTCATTTTTGTGACTGTGGATTGTTTGACTTTGGTTGGCTCGTGTACCACACCTGGTATGAAATATATTAACGGTTGGCTCAGGTACCACGCCTGATATGGGATAATACTAACGGTTGGCTCAGGCACTACGCCTGGTACGGGTTTACTTTATTGTGTTGTTGCATCTTTATTTAATGGTTCCTTGAGTGGACCGGGTTGTGAACTTGAATTGTGGTTGCGTATTTTGGTCCTTGAGAGGTCGGGTTGTCACATTTCTTTACAAATTGATCTTGGTGTAGAACGGATGGTTTGTCTGACACTTAGGTGTTGTCTAGACGGGATCCAGGGTGGGTCCAGGATATGTACCAGAATATGACTGTTTGTGTTGTGGATTATGGATCATAACTGTGAAGTGATTTACATGTGGGACAAGTTAGGTAGAGACTTGTAGTCTAGGAATACATGTTGACTTGCCTATGTATTTTCTGTACTTTTCCATACAATGTTTTACTTGGAACTGGGTAATGATCCTACCAGTACACGGTAGTTGTGTACTGATACTGCACTTGCTTATATTTTTGTGAGTACAAAAAATCTTCTTGTGGTTGACGCACGACCTCACTTGTAGGCCAGACACTTCAAGATATCAAGGGTGAGCTGTTTGATCGAGCTGCCTTGATTTCTTTCTTATTGGTTGTAGCCCACTTGTTTCGAGCTTACACTATTTCCTTGTTTTGGGGTTGCATCCCCGTATTCTAGTTTGATAGATGTTTTCGGTATGATGACTTTCAGATTCTAGGGAGGGATTTCCGCAGTTTATTTTATTTATTTATAGAGTTGGTTTTATTCAAGATCGAATGCTAGTTTACTTTCTGCACTAGTTTTAAGCTGATAGGCTAGGCTAAGAGTTGGACTCTAATGGTTCGCTCATTCGGGGGTTGGGTGGGTTTCACTCATAATGGTCGGGGTCATGAATAAGATGGTATCAGAGCCCTAGGTTTTTTGATCTCATCGTACCAAAAAAGATCTAGTAGAGTCTTGCGGAACGGTGCAGAGACGTCTGTACTTGTCTTAGATGGGCTATGGGACTTTAGAGAACTATCTCTTCTTTCTTCCATCGTTCTATAACTTGATTCCAATTGGTATCTGGTGATATAAGGTATCTGACTCTTTCACTCTTCTGTCCGCAGATGGTTAACACAAGAAACAACGGAGCTAGACCGACGGTCCCAACAGTGGGCTCGGCTGTCCATGGTAGAGGCAGGGGAAGGGGCAGAGGACGCGGTAGAGCCACGCCCGCCAGGGCTGGAGCTCAGGATGTTGTAGGAGAGGGAGAAGCAACCCCTCCCCCACCTCAGATACAGGTTATCGAAGATGTGGAAGTTGTTGTGGAGGATGATGGGGCGCAGGCTGAGGCAGAGGCGGCACCGGCTGGAGGTGCAGGCCTTCCTTTTATGACACCAGAAGCATTTCATCAGGCTTGGAATATCTTGAGTGGTTTGGTTGGTGTTGGATCCATACCCGTGGCACTTGCAAATCAGGCTCTAGGCACTCAGCCAGCAGATCCTATGGCTCCTAAGATGGATGCAGCTTCAGGAACAGGTGACTTCTTCAGGCCAATGCTAGGCCCAATGATGACAGGGAATGAACATGAGATGCTGACTAAGTTTCTCAAGCTAAAATCTCCTACGTTCCAGGGTACTAACAGGGAAGATGCTTATGAGTTCATACTGGATTGTTATGAGAGACTGCACAAGCTGGGCATTGTGCAACAGTATGGGGTGGAGTTCATCACGTTTCAGCTGCAGGGTGATGCCAAGCAGTAGTGGAGATCTCATGTGGAGTGTCGGTCGTCCGTTTTACCTCCACTTACTTGGGAGCAGTGTCATTCTCATTTCTTAGAGAAGTACGTACCCCGTACTTTGAGGGACCGGAAAAAGAATGATTTCTTGAATTTGGAGCAGGGTAGCATGTCAGTCTCTGCTTATGAGGGAAAGTTTCATGCCTTGTCTCATTTTTCTATGCAGTTGTTGGGTTCCGAGGAGGAGAGGGTTTGATTGTTTATCAAGGGTTTGAATACTGAGCTTCAGGTATTGTCGGTGCACATGACTTCTTCAGGGAAAGGCTTTAATGATGTGGTGGATTATGTGAAGAAACTTGAGGGAGTCAAGCAGGCGGGGCATGCTAAGGTGTTATCCAAGAAGCCCTGGAATGAGGGAAATTATGGTGGTTCGTACTCCAGGGGTCAGAATCAGCAGGTATACTCAGCCTGTCCTATTCAGTCAGCTCTGCCAGCTGCTACTGGTGGTCGTCCGAGAGCTAATCAGCAGTTTTCAGCTCCTAGAGGCCAGGGAGCTTCTTATTCATCTACTAGCAGGCCTGCACTTGATCGTGGTTTCTTCCATTATGGTGATCTGGGCCACTTTAAGAGGGAGTGCCCTCAAAGGTAGATCGGTAATCAGGTTCAGCAGCAGCCCAAGGTTGTGGTCCCGGCAGGTAGAGGTCGTCCACAGGGTGGGCGAGGAAACTTTCAAGGAGACCGTGGAGACAAAGGGAACAGGGGCGCGGGCAGGGGTGCAACATAGCCGGCTAGAGAGGTTGCCCGGATTGATGATTGGGCTCACGGCTATGCGTTTTCAGAGAGGACCGAGGCCGAGGCATCAGATGCAGTAATCACAGGTACTATTCTTGTCTGTGATAAAATGGCTTCGGTGTTATTTGACCCAGTTTCTACATATCATTATGTGTCTGTGAATTTTACATTGGGTCTGGACTTGGTATGTGATATCCTTTATTCCCCTATCCATGTTTCTACCCCGGTTGGAGAGTTAGTTGTGGTGACTCATATTTATCGTAACTGTTGTGTTGTTTTTGTGGGGTTGCATACTTGGGTAGACTTGGTAATCCTAGATATGGTTGACTTTAAGGTGATTTTGGGCATGACCTGGTTATCTCATTATCATGCCGTGTTAAATTGTAACACCAAGACTGTGGCTCTAGAGATTTCGAGTAAGGAGAGGCTAGAGTGGGAAGGTGTGTACAAGTCTAAGCCGGTCAGGATTATATCATTCGTTCGAGCTAGGAAGCTAGTGGGGAGAGGGTGTCTAGCCTTTTTGGCTCATCTCTGGGATGATAGTGTGGAGTCCCCCTCTATTGAGTCAGTTCCAGTTGTTTCAGAGTTTCAAGAGGTATTTCCAGTGGATTTGCCTGGTATGCCTCCGGACAGGGATATTGACTTTTGTATTGACTTGTAGTCGAGCACTCATCCCATTTCCCTTCCTCTGTATCGTATGGCTCCAGCAGAGTTAAGGAAACTTAAGACTCAACTTTAGGAACTCCTAGATAAGGGATTTATCTGTCCCAGTGCTTCGCCTTGGGGTACTCCGGTATTGTTTGTAAAGAAGAAGGATGGTAGTATATGGATGTGCATAGATTACAGGCAATTGAACTAGGTTACCATCCGGAATAAGTACCCTCTACCCCGTATTGATGATCTGTTTGACCAGTTATAGGGTGCATCGGTGTTTTCGATAATTGACTTGAGGTCAGGGTATCAACAGTTAAAAATTAGGCCTGAGGACATTCCTAAGACTGTTTTTTGGACTTGCTATGGGCATTATAAGTTCTTAGTAATGTCGTTTGGTTTGAACAATGCACCGGCAACACTCATGAGTTTAATGAATGGGGTGTTTAAATCTTACTTGGATTCATTTTTCATCATTTTCATTGATGATATTTTGATCTACTCCAAGAGTAGGGAGGAACATGTTGAACATCTCCGTATAGTGTTGGACATTTTGAGGCGTCAAAAGCTTTATGCGAAGTTCACCAAGTGTGAGTTCTGGTTGACTTCAGTAGCATTCTTGGAGAATGTAGTGTCAGAAAAGGGGGTGATGGTAGATCCGCAGAAGATAGAGGCAGTCAAGAGTTGGGCCCGACCTAACTCTGTGACTGAGGTGAAGAGTTTTGTTGGGCTTGCAGGTTATTACCGGAGGTTTGTTAAGGATTTTTCCTCCATTGCTACTCACTTGACAAGGCTGATACAGAAAGATATACCATTTGTGTGGTCCGACAAGTGCGAGGAGAGCTTCCAAAAGCTCAAGACACTTCTGACCACGGCTCCTATTTTGTCCTTGCCGGTTGAAGGTAAAGACTTTATTGTTTACTGTGATGCTTCACATTCCGGTTTGGGTGCTGTGTTGATGTAGGATAGGAATGTGATAGCCTATACTTCTAGGCAGTTGAAGGTGCATGAGATAAAATATCCTACTCATGATTTAGAGTTGGCAGCGGTGGTATTTGCACTAAAGATTTGGAGACACTATCTCTATGGTTTCAAGTGTGAAGTGTGAAGTGATCATCGCAATATGCAGCATGTCTTCACTCAGAAGGATTTAAACCTGAGGCAGAGGAGGTGGATGGAATTGTTGAAGGATTACGATGTGACTATTCAGTACTATCCGGGTAAGGCTAATGTGGTGGCAGACGCATTGAGCCAGAAAACAGCTAGCATGGGCAGTTTGGCTTGTTTGAGGGTGTCCAAACGACACTGGCAAGGGAAATTCAGGCATTGGAGTCCAAGTTCATGCACTTGGGTATTTCAGATCAAGGTGGGATCTTGGCCAGTGTTGAGGTCAAATCCACATTCATAGAGGAGATAAAGGCCAAACAGTTTCAGGATTCGCAGTTGAGCAGGCTTCGGGGCAAGGCAATATCTAGAGAGTCTGAGGATGCCACGTTGGACTCTAGCGGTGTGTTAAAATTTAGAGGAATGATATGTGCTACTCGAGTCAATGACATGATTCAGAAAGTGTTGGCAAACGCTCGTGGTTCGCGGTACTCAATTCATCCGGGTGTAACCAAGTTGTACAGGAATTTGAGGCAACTTTATTGGTGGCTTGGTATGAAAAGGGACATAGCTGATTTTGTGTCCAAGTGTCAGAATTGTCAGCAGGTAAAGTATGAGCACCAGAGACCTACAGGACTACTTCATGGGATGCCTATTCCAGAGTGGAAGTGGGAGAAAACAACCATGGATTTCGTGGTGGGTCTCCCCAAGACCTTGGGGAAGTATGGTTCAATTTGGGTCATTGTTGACAGACTGACCAAGTCAGCTCACTTCATTCCGATCAGGGTGGATTACAATTTGCAGCAATTGTCTAAGGTCTACGTGAAGGAGATTGTGATATTGCATGGAGTGATATTGTCTATCATTTCAGACAGGGGTACGCAATTTACTTCCAAGTTTTGGGGTAAGTTGCACGAAGAGTTGGGCACTCAACTCACCTTTAGTACAGCCTTCCATCCTCAGACTGATGGCCAGTCGGAAAGGATGATTCAGGTATTGGAGGACATACTAAGAGCATGTGTGATTGACTTCGGAGGTCATTGGGACCAGTTTCTACCATTGTGTGAGTTCTCATACAATAATAGCTACAACTCCGATATCGACATGCCACCGTTCGAGGCTCTGTATGAGAGGAGTTGTAGGTCACTGATTGGGTGGTTTGAGGAAGGCAATGTGAAACCTTTAGGCATAGACTTGGTAAGGGAAGCGCAAGAAAAGGTAAGAGGTATTCAGGCCAAGTTACTAGCTGCCCAAAGCAGGCAGAAGAAATATGCGGATCGCAAGGTCCGGGACATAGAATTTCAGATTGGTGAACAAGTGTTGCTGAAAGTATCACGAATGAAGGGAGTTATATATTTTGGTAAGAGGGGAAAGCTCAACCCCCGGTTCATCGGTCCGCTTGAGGTTCTCGAAATTATGGGGCCAGTGGCTTACAAGTTAGCACTGCCGCCTAGTTTATCGGGTGTCCATCTGATATTCCATGTATCCATTCATAAGCGATACCATGGTGATGGGGACTACATCATCAAGTGAGATGAGGTGTTACTTGATAAGGATCTTCCCTATGAAGAGGAGCCAGTTCTGATTCTTGATCGCGATGTCTGAAAATTAAGAACAGAGATGATCAGTATGGTAAAGGTTCAATAGAAACATCATCCGATTGAGGAAGCCACTTGGGAAATCCAGAGGGACATGCGGGACAAGTACCCTCACTTGTTTGAGGATACAGGTACTACTCCTTCCTTCTTTATCTTTTTGTATTTTCGAGTTTGATCGTTCGGGGATGAATGATGGGTAAATTGGTATTTGTTGTAACAATCGGGTTCATCGTTACAGGTAAACTTTTGGTGCTAAGTTTTAGAGCTAGAAAACTCTGGGTTTGGGAGTTTGATATTCTGGGCTAGGCTAGCCTCGGCCAGTTTTGGAGCGAGGTATAGTATAGGGAAATCCAGGTGAGGATTGGGTTAGATGTCTTGATTTGAGGTAGTTTTCCACGTATCCAAGGCATGAAGGAGTCCGAGGGACTTTTCGAAATCGAATTCGGGTAAGTAGAACTCCCGAAATTGAGGTTGACATGAAGAGGTTGTTTCAGAACGTAGGGAAAATAAGTTTGTTGTAAAATGGACTAGTTTTGGAGATTTTATGACTTTTTGTCCAGTGTCAACCGCACTCCGCCATAGCGACCTCCACTGTAGCAGATAAATTACCGCTACAGCGGAAGTCAACGTCGATTAGCCTCCGCCATAGTGGACGACTCCACTACGGCGCTACCGCTATAGCATAGCGGACCGTTATAGCATAGCGGACCGCTATAGCATAGCGGACCGCTATAGCAAAGCATGATGGGATTTAATGGAGAAACTTCCTCAAAAACATTTAGTTTTCACAAGTTCATTTGGGAGAAAGGCTAGGGCGATTTTAGGTGTTTTTCCTCCATTCTTCATCGTTTTTCTTCCCTAAGGTAAGGATTCTACTCCCCGAACTCCATAATACTTTTCCTATGCGGTAGAATTGCTAGGAGTGGACTTGAGAAAAGGTTTGGAATGACTTAGGGAGGGTAGAATCTAGGGAAAAAGGGGGATTCTATGTGTAGAAGTTCTTGGGTGTTGCTAAATTTACTGTTCTATGATCATGTGACTTTAATTTCCTAATTTTATCCGTAAAAATGGTAGAACTAGGTGAATTATGGTAGAAAGCCCGGGAAAAAGGGTGAAATTATCATGGGTGGCCTGGGGTTTAGGATTTTACGTAATTTGGGTGAAATTTAGGCCATAAAGATTAATTATTCGTTATTGTGTGTTGTTTTAGACCAAGAACCGGCAAGAACTTTGGAAAACGGGGAAGCTTCGGTTGTGTAGAGATTTGGATCATTTTGAGGTAGGTGATGGGTTGCTTCCTGTATGTTGTGTGTTTTTAAGTACTTTTATCTAAGTATTTGTATGAAATGCATTTCTTAGGGAATGATAGAAGTATCTAATAGTCATGTTAGCAGTCTGGGAAATCGAACGTTGTATTGTGCTTGTTGGTTTTACAAGTTGATTATTCATTTTTGTGACTGTGGATTGTTTGACTTTGGTTGACTCGGGTACCACGCCTGGTACGGGGTAATACTAACGGTTGGCTTGAGTACCACACCTGGTACGAAATATACTAATGGTTTGCTCGGGTCGGGTACCACGCCTGGTGATGTAATTCTAGGTACAATAAATCACAATGAAACACACAATATAAGTTAACAAGGATATGATTAAGAAATAGAAAGAAAGGGAAGAGATTTAGAAGAAAGAAAGGATTATCTAGCAATTAAAAGACACTAATTACTAGAATAAATCCAAAGGGGAAATAGAAATGAACTCATACATGGAAATCTTACTTAGAGTATCCAAGAGAGGTTATTGAAGAGATACAAGGGAATCCTCCCATAAACTCACACAAAGAGTCTTTCTCTATTCTCAAAGTTGGCTAACCCTAAAATGAACACTTAAAGACTATTTATACTAGTCTTGTAAAACTAGCTAAATTACAAAAATGACCATATTATTAAAATAGCCACTTAAGCATATTGGTGGCCTTGAAGTCTTCCTCCCAAGCTTTCTTTAAGTCCTCCAAGCTTATGATGGTTAAAAGAATGCTCAAAAGTCCTTGATGACATTTATGATTGTAATCACTTCCTTTATAAATCCATTTGAGCATGTTATAAACTTTAAAAGATCTTTTAATAAATCTTTCATGGCACTTTAAGCTCTTCGTGGATTATTGAAAGCTTTCATATCCAAGATAGTCCACACCTTCACTTTTGATATCAATCTTGCTATCTTGATTTCCATCATTCTCCCCGTCTTGAAAAAAATTCGTCCTCAAATTCAAGTCTTGCAAAATAAAGGACGGAACAACGACTAGACAAAGATTATCATAGCCCTTCAAAGTAGTGCCAATGCAACAAGAAAAATCACCGAGATAAAAAACAAACTTTAATCCCCTAACAATATCAAGAATCACAATAAGCATCCCCAAAAATATCAATAAGATATCATTATCCAAAAATAGAATTAAATTAAGCTCTTTAACTAGATCATGTCAATTTTTAATTGACTTATCATCACATTTTAGAAAAGAAGTATTGACATAATTCAACAAGAATGTATCTTCAAAATGTGAAGTAGAAAAAGTAAAGAAATTAATACTCGTGCTAGCATCAATTACTTCACTTTCATTTGTAGGCTCATTATTATCTTCCCATATTGTATCCCATAGTGAATTACCATATACCTTGCAGCCTTCAAATGTTCCTATACCATCTACTTCGCCAAACATATCACTATGTTCATCATTATAAATGGTCATGTTATCTTCAAATAAAATATTATCTTTAAAGAGAGAAAAATCAATATTCAATGAAGAATCCAAGTATCTAAATTCACTCTCAAAAAGATAAATGTCCTCTTTCACAAGATTATGCATGATATGATCTTTATGAGTGAAATAAGATACAGGATCAACAAAACTATGCACATTCAAAGAGTCACTTGGTTGGCCTTCAAACTCATTAATTCTCACATCATTAATTGGGAATAATTTAAGCTCACAAGAATCAATAAGTTTTGTCTTATACTTTAACTCAACTAGTGGAGTAAAGTCAAGATGCAATAAGTCATCACTACCTTCAACATGACACACTTCACCATCAACATCATGAATTTCATCAAATAAAATAAAAGAAGAATCAAAAATTTCATTTTCATCCTTATCAAACAAAGGTGGAGTGTCATATTCAAATTCCTCATTCTTTTTAAAATAACCAACTATATTTTCAACACTAACTTAAGGTTCACTAGATAATTCACAAGTCTCCTTAACTAGTGGCATATCAACACAAGCAAGTCGGCTACCACAAATAATTTTAAAAGAATTACATTTCTTAAATTCATGCTTATCATGGAGTGACTCCTCAATACCACCATCAACAATAAGAGTATTCTTTTTACATAAGGAATATTCATAATCCACAACATCACATGTAATCAAAGAATCTGGTTTTAATCCTCTAAATTCATTACAAGTGCGAACACTAGTTGCAAACACATTAAAATCAAAAGAATTATCACAATGATTTTCACAAGTAACTTCAACTAGTGCTTGACTAAAACATTCAACATTACTTTTATCACAAAGAAAAGAATTATTTTGCTTAAAAGAAAAATAACTTTCACCTAAATTGAAACCTCCATCAAAATTACTTGAAGGAAATAAAGTCTTAGAGTGAGTCATTTTACCTTGAAAGGCTCCTAAAATTCCTTCTTTACCTTTGTATTTATCATTGAAGCTCATTTTAACACTTGAAGATGTAGTGGGTGACTCAACCAACTCTTGAATCTTCAATGATGGAAGACTTTTCATTGTTATTGTCTTCATGTCTTCATTTTTAAGCGCACCTACAAAAGAGACATTGCAACTAGGAAAAGAAGAATTAGCATTAGAGCTAAAACAAGAAGCAAGCTCTCTCAAACTCTCTTTTTCTTCACTTCTCTCAATTTTCTTTTCCTCTTTCTTTTTATTTTTCTCATTTTCAAATGCTTCTCTCTTTTCTTGTGGCAACACACTTACTATCCTCAACTCAAGCTCTCCTTTTTCACTCTTGAGTTGCCACTTACCACTCTCTTACTTCTCTCAATCTTTTCTCTCTCAAGTTCATTTAACATTGGACAAGGCCCAAGAATTCCTTTTGAAGGATTAGGATGACTCTTCACTTCAACTTTGAACTTTACACTTTGAGAATCATCAACTTTTTTCTTCATGTTCTTCTCTTTAGCAATGACATCTTTTTTCTCAAGCTTGGCCTTTCTTCTTGTCAATCTTAGCAACTCCAAATACCTTTCTTTCACTTTCAAAAGTGTAGATGGCATAAAAAAATATTTTTGACCTCATAGGTTGACATGACACTTGTTAGTCTTTTTATCAAATCTATATTCTCTTTCAATTATCCAAGACCTACCAAGTAACAAGTGACAAGCTTTCATTGGGATAACATCACATAGTACTTCATCATGAAATTGGCCAAGTTGGAACTTTACCAAAACTTATTTTGTGATCTCTAAAGTTCCTTTTTCATTTCACCATGGCAATCTATATGATTGATGATGTTTTCTAGTCTTCAACTTTAAGTGTTCAACCATGCTTGAACTTGTAATATTTATGAAACTCTTGTTATGGATAATCATGGCACCACAAAGTCCTTCAATTTTACCATAAATATGAAACATGTTCTTTCTTTCTTCCACAAATTGGTCAATGCATGCTTCATCACACTCATGTTGTTCAATAAAATGATTCCCTTTTATCAAAGCATTCAAGTCATCATTAGGCCGATGCATAATATTTTTACCATAAGTAGTATATCTATTCACATTTTATCTCAATTATTTTGTGAAAGATCTACCACCTCCTCCTCCAACAAAAAAAACATAAGAACTACTACCATTCTCATATTTAGAATTAGCGTCATAGTAAGAAGATGAACAAGAATATTCTTCAAGTGTTTCCTCATTATCATTATCAAGCCCATAGTCACTTTCTTCACTATTAGATTCATCACAAGAAGAGTATGTGAAAGAGTCATACCTTGAAGTATCACCATTTTCAAAGTCATTGTTCAAAACATAAGAGTCTTCATACTCACATTCTTCACCATAGGATCCATAACTTTCATTTGCTCCATGATCTTCACTATAGTAACTTTCATTATCCTCATAGCCATAATCTTCAAAAGCATCATCACAAGAATCATTCGACGCTATAGAAGACATGCTTGAAACCCAAAAGAGTAGCAACAAAATCAAAGTACCTCACACATTCACTCCTTCACATGTATCAATCAACACTCATGTATACACTCAAGGTCAAGGATTTTAAACCTCACTCAATTAATCTCACCTACTCTTGCCTTTTTTTTCTCTCAAAGGAATTTCCTCAAATCTCTTCAAGAACCAACTACTCAATCAACTCAAAGTAAGCATCCAAGTATCGATTCGGAGTGGAGTTTATGTAAATCAAGAAAGGACAATTAAAACTAAAGGACTGAATCAAGAAATTCACAAAGAAAATAAAGAGAACAGCAAGAATAAATTGGCACGAAATAAATTTAAAGCACTCAATTACTAATACAAAAGATAAGAACAAGTATCCTAAAATATTAGAAAAAGAGTAGTTATGAATGACGAGTAAAATCTAGAATCAACAAGAAAGTCATTCAAAATATCACAATTGATCAAATCTATCAACACCCAACTCAAATCAAGTTTACCCAATCAATATAGAGCACTTTTAAACATCACCCAATAGTTTTTGAAGTAAGAAATTAACTCAAACTTCAAAATTATCCGTAAAATTCGCACAAGGAAAATGACCCAATTTTTGAACTCAAAATTGACCCCAAATTCATCATTAAATTCTAAAATTAGAACCTAATATAGTTTACCCATGATCAAAATAACTTAGATCCAAAAGCTAAGGTAAAAATTTGCACAAAAGAGCTCAAAATCTCAAATTTTCGCATTCTAAAAAGTGCTGAAATTTCAGCTGCAAAAATGAGAGGAAAATGGACAAAATCAACTCCAAATCAACTCTAAATGCTCTCAAATTTGATATTCAATCACTTTAGACTATTTTCAACAAAGCCCAATCATACCCATACAAAAATTACTCCAAATTTCAGTCCAAATTTCTTTTTTTTGGATTTTCAAAAATAGATAAATAATAAAGTCAAGGATTAAGAATTGTAGGAATAATTATTTGGCCTTGTTGTGATACCAATTGATATAATTCTAGGTACAAGAAATCACAATGAAACATACAATATAAGATAACAAGGATATGATTAAGAAATAGAAAGAAAGGGAAGAGATTTAGAAGAAAGAAAGGATTATCTAGCAATTAAAAGACACTAATTACTAGAACAAATCCAAGGGGGAAATAGAAATGAACTCATATATGAAAATCTTACTTAGAGTATCCAAGAGAGGTCATTGAAGAGATACAAGGCAATCCTCCTATAAACTCTGTAATGACCCTTCCGGTCATTTATGCGTTTTTGCCTTTATTGTACCATTAGAGCTTTCCTATATTGGCCCCAAGTCATTTATGGCATGTTGGGACTGGTATTTTGGTGCTCGGGCCGTTTGCTTGGTCTTTTTGGCCATTCCTTGTTTTAGAGCTATTAACTTTGGAAATCGTTGACTTCAGTCAACTTTCTTGGTGAACATGCTCGGAATTGAATTCCTACAGTTCTGTTAGCTCCGAAGTATGGACTTTAGTCTAGTAGGACCTTTGGTCGGGATCCGAGAGCTTTTCAGCTTGGAATTCTCTCTCGTTTTGTGTTTTCAGGCCAGTTGGCCTTGCTTGGTTGACTTTCGTAAACATTTGGAGAAGTCGGTCTTGGATGGAAATTTTGTCAGTGCTTTTAGCTCTGGAACGTGGAGTTTATTCTAGAAGGACCATTGGTTCGGGTCCCGAGGCTTCCAGACTTCATTTTGGCCATTGGATTTCATTTTGGAAATAGTTGGCCTAAGGTTGATTTTGGGCACGGGGCCCACTTTTCATTAAATCGACCTTTCATGAAAGTTTTGTCAATTCCATTGAGTTTGGAATGTCATTTTCACTCAAATAGCTCTATTGATTTTTGAGTATCGGGTTCAGATTATGTCCGGAATGACCCGTATAGATTTTGGCATTGCTGGTTGCTGGTGTGGCGCCAGGGTGCCGCCTGGGATGTGCCTGCACGCCCATGGACGCCCATGCCAGCGCCTGGCCTCCAGCTCCCTTGTACCCATGCCAGCGCCCCTGCACCTGTGCACCAGCACCCATGGGCCGCCCCTGCGCCATGGCTAGCCAACTTATAGAGTTGTTGGAAGCCTAATTTCCAGCCCTTCACATCATCTTCCAACCTCGATAATTCCTCTATTTTTACTCCAAATTTCACCAAATTTTCACCTTCTCTTCCCCTATACCTGGAGGAATATTTTTTGCTGGTACGAGCTTGTTTCTTGGCCTCGTAAATTGGTAAGTTTCTTGCTTAAAGTCTGATAAAAACCCATAAATTCTCCCCTTTAAATTCTTGATTCTTGGGGATGTTTAGACCCCTTCCCGTGGTCCGTTTCAGCTCAAATTTTGAGCATGTTCTCCATGGAACATGGGGAACACCGTGGTGTTCTCATTTCTGGTTTTGGATTGTAGGGCCCATGGGCCCACTTGTGACCTAGATTTCGACCCGGTTATGTTTATAGCATTATGGGTATCGTTGGTTTCGTTTTAACACCTAAATTATTGTGTTGATAGTATTTTTGTGATTTAGAGCTTCTCAAAGTAGTTCAAGCCTAGATGATGCCATCCTCGCAGCTATTCATCAGACGACAGGTAGGTTATGGCTTCCCCTATCTAGACTCTGCGTATATAGGCTATAACTACATTAATTAACATCCTTGGGTGGGTTGTTATAGGTTGGTACCCCAGACCTTGTCCGCCTTTTTCGTCCATTTATTTCATGCGATGTTTGTAGTATTCGCATAGTATGGTATATTACCCTTGCGGTCCTGTGCGGCCTTGCATTGACTCTAGAACATAGATGGTGGGTTATTTGGGGAATGTCCGCGAGTCCCAGACATAAAGATTATCTTTTTAAGTTGATTATGTCTACTGAGTAGCTGTTGGGCCTGTGCAGGGCAGATAGGAGTTATTGTGAGCCGTTAGGCTAATTTTATATTTTTGTGTGAGCATATCATCTATGAAAAAGGTTTTCCCCTGCATGTCTTACTACAGTTTTGTCTACAAGCCACTACGGATGATTTTTCTAAACTTGTATGGCCCGGAGGGGCCATTTTTGGTACGGTTGATGATAGAAAAGAGGATTTTGGATGATTTCACACTGATTTTATTACTGATACTAGTCTCTACCGGGAAGAGCACCAGACTTTATATTATTATTGATACTAGTCTCTATCAGGCAGAGCACTAGACTTGATTTACTATCATTTTAGACCCGGCCACACTTCGGGCACCCTTTGAGAGGGTTACTAAGACTTTGATCACTGATTTAGACCCGAGTATACTTTGGGCACCCTTTAAGGGGTTCTTTTGAGATTACTACTACTGTTTTAGACCCAGGTCAAAGATGGGCATGTACTACGAGATTTCGAGTTTTGAGCTACATTTAAGATTTAGCCACTGGCTTGAACCCGAACTCGATTTTGAAGGACACGCTTTGAGATTGAGTTTTTGTATGTGTTCGAGAGGTAGACCTTCATGGACCCTTGTCGTTCCTGGGCCATAATCTACGGGCCAACGCAGCGTGCTAGGAGGGGGTGTACGGCAGAGGAGAGGTACATGGGAAAGAGCCTTCCATGGGTCTCGCCTCTATATAGGCCCGATAGGTACCTGAGGGGGAACATACCAGTTACTGTCATATCATATCATATCATGCATTGGATTCTAACCTTGTTTGTTGTGTGTTCAGTGTACGCTCCGATTGTATGGGCGGCCGGAGGGTTGGTATTCACTTGATTGCATTCCTCGGTTGTATGGGAGGTTATTGGGATTGTAGGTAGAATATATTTACTCATGTCTTTATTTAGAGCTTATCTTGGCATTCGTTTATTGAAGGATTAGTGATGGTTAACCTGTTGAGGCTTCGGTTGTGGGATTTCTGATTATTGAGAGGGGTAGGGAGTCCTATCTTATTGAGGCACTTTTGTGTGTCCTTCTAAGAAGAGGGTGAGATTTTGGTTCCTTTCTTGTCAAGAGTTGAGTGGTATATCTCGGTTATTGTGAGTTAGTTATCCCATCCTAGGGCTGTACTTATGAGGTGATTCCCTGTTTATGCTATCATGTGATTGGATTGGTGTCATGATTTCCTTATACTTGTTGATTCCATTTTGAGTATGTTAGATTGCTTTCTATCTTTTCCCTTTACTTGAGGTTACCAGTATACTGCCATTTTCTCAACTCTCTCTCTACTTACTTGTATTGTTGTGCAAGGATTGCAGGTGCGTTCTCCTTTTCTTCACCTGTGATTTTGTGTAATTGTATCCTCTGTGCTAGCATGTTTTACTTGTTGCTTTTGGTTGCTTATTCTCTGTGCTAGCTCCTTGTGCTTCCTTTATTGCTTCAGTGACTGCTTTCTTGCTATCTGTTACTTATTATTTTTATATCTTATATGCGCTCAGTCGGCCAACGATACCTACTGAGTACCCATTGTTTGTGTGCTCATACTAAAATTTTACACTTTTTGTGCAGATATTAGTTGAGCTTTTGCCATTGATCGCGTTGGAGACTCATGCAGATTATGGATATTCGAGACTAGGGTGAGCGCCTGATGATCGGGGCTTGACCGTATCTCATCTTTTGGCATTGTTACTCCTTGTACTTTTGGAGACAAATTGTATTGTATTATGTTACTTCTAGCACTTGTACTTTATTAGAATTTTTTGTACTATCGATACCAAGTCTTGGGGTTGGTGTAGCTTTATTTATGTATATATTCGAGTTTTGCTTCCGCCTTGTCTACCTTTACATTCTTCTTCCGCTTATTTCTGCTTATTATGCATTTTGGTTAGCTAGTAGCCCACTACTAACCGTTCTGGGCTACGGGGATTGGTTCGCCTACTGGGGAGTTGTAGGTGCCATCATGACCTGAGAAATCGGGTCGTGACAGCTTGGTATCAGAGCTTTAGGTTCATCGGTGTCGTGGTACAGAGGCAAGTGTCTAAGTAGAGTCTTGTGGATCGATACGATGACGTCTGTATCCTATCTGCGGGAGGCTACAGGGCATTGTTAGGAAAAGCTTCATCTTCTTGGCTTCTTATCATGCGTTCCTGGCTTTATTGACTTTTAAAACTTTAGTTGTTCATTCATTCTCAGATGCCTAAGACGAGTTTGATAGCGGCTGGTGTCGAGGCTTCTGTGCCTATTGCTTCAGTGCTTTCGTCAGTGCCAGGACTTTAGAGTGAGAGTTTATTACCTCAGATAAGGGGTGTGGGGTCAGCCCAGCCTCCAATTGGATTCGTAGCAACCCCAGTTCTTCAAGACACCATGTCTAGGACTCTGAGTCCTCCGGTGAGTGTTTCAGTATCTGGTTCTGCGAGTGGTGCTTTAGTTAGGGTTGAGCTTCCAGTTCTTCAGCAGGGTTGTCTGTCGATTTTGAAGTACAAGGCGAGATTTAATGACATGGTTAGGAGTACTACTAGGGTTGTACCTTTGGAGTTTGATAGGGTTCAAAGTTTTGTTGGAGGTTTGATTTACCGCTCCATTTGGCGACCGAGCACTTGGTTACAGTTAGGGCGACTTTCCTTCAGGTATTGGACCATGCTTGGACTGTTGAGGGTTTATGTCATGAGGCTTACAGAGGTAGTGCTAAAAGACGTCATCACCAAGACAGTTCTCGAGGTTCTCAGACTCGAGGTAGGGGATTCTCTACCAGAGATAAGTTCCACTACTTCTTATCTACCAGGTCGGTTTCAGTTGCTCCATGGGTTCCAGAGAGTGGTTGTGTAGGGGAGGTTGAGAAGAGTAGACAAGTTTCGGATTATATCCTTCGGGGTTTGCCTTCAGAGTGTGTAGGTCGTGGTGGCCAGCCATGTTTAGTGAGATCTTTTCATTGGGCTTCATCTGGTAGAGGTTGTTTTTGATGTGGTGAGCGTGGGCACTTTGCTATGAATTTCCCTATGATTGTGTATCTCGGTCAGCCTAGTTGTTATGATTGTAGAGAGATTGGTCACCTTTATAGAGCTTGTCTTCGGTGAGGGCCGGTTGGGCCTTCAGTTTTGACCACTCAGTCCAGAGTTAGATCCCGTCAGCTTGATATTCCTCTTGGTGGGCCAGAGGTAGAGGTGTCTGATATCGTTGCTCCAGGTCAGGCCTTCGCTACCTTCGACTTATGTTAATCCCGCTCGTGTTGCGACTCTATCCCTTCTGTCATTTAATTACTTACATGCCTACCTGCTACTTGTTTAGTTGCTTGACTACCTGAATTGTAGTATCGATGTGTTGTTTTATTGGTATTTTAATTTTTTTAGTAGTGGATGGGGGTGAGTTAGCCTTGTGAGGTGTTTTACCTGGTGTTTTAGCTTGTGAGTAGGCTTTGTAGAGCTCGCTTCCTATTTCTTGTGGTTCTAGGCTTGCCTTGGGTCTTCTTTTCTAGCGGTCCTAGATGGTTATTGCCTAGGCCGTTATCTAGCGTGGCTAGAGATCCGTGTGATGGTTTGCTGTATTATCGGTAGTTGTGCCGGAGATGAGATTTTGCCTTAGTAGGGAGATTTTGGTTATGCTAGCATGTATAGATCAGTTTGGCCTCACGAGTGCTTAGAGTTTACCCTCTTTATTGATTATTTTAGGAGGTTGGAAGGTATGTGGATTGTTCCCACAGTCTTCTCCAGTTCCTTATCCGTTGGGTGTTTTGTTGTATCCCCAGTTCCAGTTTGAACGAATCCTGATCGTAGTTCTTTGGATGAGCTCTTGATGTTGGCATTGTGATTGGGTTTTGACTTTGGTACTTTCGACTAAGTGTTGACTGTAACCTCATGGTTGGGTTGTAATCATAGCATATTAGGTGAGTCGGGCATCCGACCCCTCTCTCTCCTGCCTTGTTAAGTTATGACAATGTAAGTTTGGTAGCTAAGGGAATGGCTCCAGGTTCTTACTTGAGAAAGAAATTGTAAGGTTCAGTATATGTTACGGAAGGATTTTTGTTTTGTTAAAAAAGGAGGGAGATGACTCCTTGTTTGTGTTTATTTGTCCTAGTAGTTGACTGGGGTGGCGATGAAGGTTTGCTTTGGGATTGTGTGTTGGTGATTTGATTCAGCCATCTAGACATTACAGTGGGTTTTCCATCGATTTGTTTGTGTTTTGGTAGCAGCGGCGGTGTTGGCAACTTGCGTATTCAAGCCTAGTTGGCTTGGGTTCTTAAAGGTTCATTGGCAGCATACGGGTTTGACCAAGGCTTTGGTTGCCAGTTTTGAAAGTTGGGGTTCAGAATTATGGCTTGATAGGTTTCATCAAATAGTTTGTGGCAGTTTCTATTTGGTTGTTGCATCCTAGTGCCGGGAGGCAGTGGGTGCGGGCAACTTAACTTCTTTACTTCAGTTTCGGATGCCGTTATTGTACTTGGACACCTAGTCCTTGGCTAACCTCTGTGTTAGGCAGGATATTCCTGATTTCATCGGTGCTCTTCATGGTACGAAGTTCTTCTTTCTTGGTTGGACAGATGTAGTGACGTAAGTTTCAAAATCAGCGGTGATGTATTATATGTGGTCTGGTTGTACGGGTTGAGACTATCGAGCCTATCCTTGGGTTCTAATGATCTTCAAGGTTTATGGTCGCCCTTCATTTTTTAAGAGTTTAGAAGCTTGTTAATTAATTCTTCAAGAGTTGTCTTTTACGTGAGGTTCCATTATTGGTTACACTCGGCCAGCATGGACAAAAAGTTTGGTATGTGGTGTACTTCCAGATAGTTGATTGTGTGTTGTTACAATAGAGCGGTCGATTCAGTGCCAAAGGGAAGAGTTGAAAGTATATGCAAATTTCTATGGATAAATGGTGACCTTGGGCTTCAGAAACCCTTTCCTTTGCCTACGGGATGCCCTGACTTGATATTCGTGGTATGGTAGACTCCTTCTTGAGTTGAGATTTGTAAAGCAATTTCAAATCTGAATGGCGTTCGAGTATTTGGAGTAGTACCAGTGTTTCTTAGAGTTGGGAGCTTAGCTAATTACTATGGACTTTGTGGTAGGCTTACCACACTACTTGCAGGATCTTGGTTTTGGCTTGGGTCTGTCGGGCAGCTTGCCCTGGTTCCTTCGCTTCCAGTTGATCCATATTTGGTCTGATTTGGCAGGGTTGGTTTCGTTCTACAGTTTGAAAGTTCTCCATCAATATAAGGTATTCATATATGCCTTTTCTAACTTTGGTGTGCGGACTTCAGTCGAATTCATGTGGGTTGATCAGTTGGGTTTAGTTAGCGAGTTTGGTGTTGGCAAGAGTGTTCTTCCATTTCTTGATGATCAGTCGGGTCAGGTAACTCTAGTTTTCGAGGACCTGCTACAGGTTGTTATCTTTAGTAGACTATAGCTTAACTTTGATAGAACTTGAGTATAAAGGGTGACTTCGTTCGTGGTAGAGTATAATCGAAGACTGTGGATCTCCGGTGTGTCAGTTGATGCCTCGAGGGTGGTTTGAGTGTTTGATTTGTATGCAGCTCCCTGTTTATAGTACAAAATGATTCAGTTCAGAATACAAGGGTTTTGCGGACCAGCGGGTTCATGAGTTAGAGTTTTGGTTGTTGGCTTTTTTGATAAATTTGGTTGTGGTTTCGAAGATTTGAGCGTTGTGTGTGTATAGCCTTGCTCCTCTGGTTTCGGTGTTGTGTCGGTGCTTTCGATTGAGATTCTCGAAGTTCAATTTAGGTCGGCAAATCTTTAGGATTTTGGAGATGAGTTTGGATCTAGCTTGGCTAGTAATGGGTTTAGGCCTGGTTGCATTCGTTGGTTCTGTTGGGTGCCGTCCGGCCGAGGAAGCTACCCGGGTTGTTCGAGAGAGTAGTGCGGGTGGTGTTTCTGCTGTTCTCCCCAGGGGGAGATGGTGTACTTCATTATCAGGGTCAACTATGTGTACCAGATGTAGATGGGTTGCGCCAGCAGATTTTGAATGAGGCTCATAGTTCCAGATATTCCATCCACCTCGGTGCCACTAAGATGTACCGTGATATACAGGAAGTCTATTGGTGGAATGATATGAAGAGGGACATAGCTGGTTTTGTGGCTAAGTGTCCCAACTATCAGCAAGTGAAGGTAGAGCACCAGCGACCGGTGGCATGATTCAGTATATTAACCTTCCCACTTGGAAATAGGAAGCGATCAATATGGACTTCATTATAGGTTTGCCTCGTACTCAAAGGAAACATGATTCGATTTAGGTGATTATCGACTGGATGACTAAATCATCCTATTTCTTGGTTGTTAAGACTGCGGATTCAGTAGATGATTATGCCATACTCTACATCCGAGAGATAGTTTGTTTGCATGGTGTTCCTTTTTCCATCATTTCAGATACGAGTACTCAGTTTACTTATCAGTTTTGGAGATCGTTTCAGAGAGGTCTTGGTACTCAGGTGAAGCTTAGTACAACTTTTCACCCTCAGATAGATGGCCAGGCAGCGCGTACTATTCCGACTTTGGAGGATATGTTGAGAGCTTGTGTGATTGATTTCAAAGGTAATTGGGATGATCACTTACCTCTTATCGAGTTTGCCTACAATAACAGCTTTCACTCTAGCATCCAGATGGCTCCTTATGAAGCATTTTATGGTCGGAGATGTAGATCTCCTATTGGTTGGTTTGAGGTAGGTGAGGCAGCCTTGATTGGTCTAGATTCGGTTCACGAGACTATGGAAAAAGTTCAGCTTATTAGGGAGAGGTTGAAGACCGCTCAGAGTCGACAGAAATCATACGCGGATGTGAGAAGAAGGGAATTAGAATTTGAAGTTGATGATTGGGTTTTTCTAAAGGTGTTACCCATGAAGAGTGTGATGAGATTCGGGAAGAAAGGAAAGCTTAGTCCACATTTTGTAGGTCCTTATCGGATTCTGAGAAAGGTTGGTAAGGTTGCTTATGAGTTGGATTTGCCATCGGATTTGGAAGCGGTTCTTCCAGTTTTCCATGTTTTCTTATTGAAAAAGTGTGTTGGTGATCCGACCTTGATTGTTCCTTTGGAGAATGTAAGTGTGAAGGATAGTCTCACCTATGAGGAGGTCCCCATAGAAATCCTTGATCGTCAGATTCGGAGGTTGAGAAACAAAGAAGTCGGTTCGGTAAAAGTTCTTTGGAGAAATTAGCTTGTTGAAGGGGCTACTTGGGAAGCGAATCAGCCATGAAGGCCAAGTACCCTCATATCTTTCCTTCCGATTCCGTTCCATCTTGAGGTAATCGTTTTATCCTTAGTATGTTCCTCCGATCCTATTCCATCAGTTACTCTCATGATCCTAGCATGCATTCATGTTTTCGAAGTTGATTTAACCATGTTTTAAGTTGAAAAGTTCAGCTTTCATGTTTATTCCTTGATTCTCATGTTTTGTTGCTGGTTGGGTTGTTTTCTCTTCAGTTTCCTTTGCTTATTCTTCATTCGAGGATGAATAATCCCAAGGGGGAGATATCGTAACACCCTGAAAATTAATCCAGCTTTTAAACTCAGAAAACTTGCTGAATTTTTGAACTCCCAGGGATCACGAGTCAAGTCCACGAGCCGTGGAAAAATCAATGAGTCATGGAAATGACTCGTGATTCCAACCCTGTAGACCACCCTCAGGTTTGAGAACCACGGGTCAGTCCCACGGTTCATGAAAGCCTCCACGGGTCGTGGAACCAACCCGTGGAACTCAGACAGAGAGTAGTCATTTTCCCTGAAACCACGAATCGGTTCCACGACTCGTAGAAGTTTCTACGGGTTATCCTATTGAGTCGTAGGAACTCATCTGCAGCCTGAAACCTTGGCTCAGGAACCACGACTCCTCCATGATCCATGGTTAGTTCAACGGTCTGTGAAAGGGACCCATGGAACTTGAAGCCGAGTTTTAAATCAGCTTTTTCTTAATTAAGTCCCAAGGGTATTTCAGCCATTACCCACCTTTTTAACTCCTATGTGAGATCGTTTTGACCATTTTTAGGATGAATTCTAAACCTATTAGCCTAATTCCCTCCTCATTACCTCATTCATCTCCCAAAAAGGAAAAGAACTCTCTCAAGCTCAAGGTCTCAAGCTCCAAGTCAAAGTCTCCTAATCTTTTCAATTTCAAGTGGGTTAACTCCAATCAAGGTATGTGGGTATTCAACAATGGGTTTCTTTCACCCTTGTGCCCAAAATCCTAAATTTCAATTCGTGATTTCATGAACTTTCAAATTAGGGTTCTTACCCAATTCTTATGGATTTTGCTATAAATTACCTTCTCACGATTTTATTATGAAATTTCATCAAATTACATGATTTTGCATGGGTTTTTACATATGAGTTCCTATTTCATGAGTTGAAGTTCAATTATGATAAATCCTACATGCATGAATTGATTTAAGCAAATTGGGAAAATGATAGCATGATTTCATGAATTTCAAGCAAGTGCATGCCTAGTTCTTATGTTTTATGAAAATATATGTTATTATGAAATTGAACTAAGGCCATGCAAGTTTTCAAGTTATGAATTATTATGCAATGCAAGACACTCGATGTGCCATCAATGCTCATGAATTATTTTCTAAACCAAGATTCGTGAGTAGTATGAAGATCTGGAATATGAACATATTTATGAACAAGCTTGATATCAAAATATGTCACATGAATGTGAGCCTTATGTTATATGTTTTGGGAGTAGTATTTAGCACCGAGCGATGAGGGTTCTAGATAACCCAAATCCAAAACTACGTTACCACCGTAGGTTATCCTCCGTGGCTTATGACAGGATCCTTATGAACATGGTTCTAACTTTGGCCGGTTAGGACAACCTTTTTCAGTGTGGGTGAATGACACTGGACTCCATGTAGCTAAACATGATTTATGTCGGTTAATAGAAACTCTCACATGATTATTTTCAAGCTATGTAGTTATATGATATCATACTTTGAATTTTAATCTTACTTCATGTTTTATGTCTTATATCTTGATAACCCTCTTATGTTATTTTTTTATGATAAGGTTCACCTTAAGCATGTTTTAAGTATGTTTTTATCATGATCATGCATCTCTCACTTACTCAGTACATCCTATAGTACTGACATTTTGTGCTGCATCCTCTTGATGATACAGATTCAGGTATTTCTCATCAGACTCGTGGCTAGACGAAGCTAGATAACCAGTCAGTGTTGGTGAGTCCTTATTGTTCGAGGGCTAGTTATGACTCTAGTTTGTTTTGACTACTTATTTTTGTACTTTGAGTTAGCTAGGGTCTTGTCCCAGCAACTCCTTATGTCATGCATAGATGCTTTTCAGACATAGACGATATTCGGGTCTTCTTCGAATTATGTTCTTTTGATTTTATCTTATAGATTGAGTTATCTTATTCGTATTATGCTTCCGCTATGTTTAATTGTTATACCTGAGTTATTCTATGACCAAGGGTTAATCTGGGGAACTTGTGTCCCGGATCTCGTGTTACGCCTAGGGGGTAGCCTCGGGGCGTGACACACAGAGACCCTATTCAAACTTCTGGTGTCATCTCAATTTTGGATTTCCTATGCTTCTGTATCCAAACTCATAGCTTGGATACATATTGCCAAGAATATTAGCATTAGAGCTGTCAATACGGGCTAGCCTTCACGAACTTTGAAATTTGACGAGCCAGGCTGGGCTGGCCCATCAAAATGATGGGCTCAAAAACACAAAGCCCAATCCATCACTCTATGGGTTGCGGGCCTCGAAGGGCCAGCCCATTTTTTTAAACAATATTATTTTTATAATTTTTTAAATTTAAATTTAATTTTAAATTATTAACAACATAAATATTTATAAGACAATATTACATGATGTTACTACTTGCTAATTAAGTTCAAGTTCACAAAAAAATAATCATAATAATCTGTGAAACTAAATAACTTTTGACATGATATTGTCCAAACCTTACATATTTTATAAACATTATAAATGTTTAAATATTTATGATAATGTAAGTAGACATTGATTTTGGACTCATTTTGTTCTTTTTAGTACTCTATTTTATTTTTATTAAGCCTATGGGCTGGCCCAACCCATATTGCTCAAGCTCTACGAGCTAGTGAGCTTATCCGGGCCGGGCTAAAATGCCTTGTTCTTAAATGGGCTACAAAAATTTTAGCCCAACCCTATCAAATTACAGGCTGGGCCGGGCCAGGCCAGCCCATATTGACAGTTCTAATTAGCATACATAAGTTTGAAAACAAAGCAGTAGAATCTAACCTGGATGAGTTCTATCCATCTTATCTAGGTAAGGAAGTTGTACAAATTTACATGGACCTTCACTTTTGATTTCAATGATAGAATTCTAAAATTTTTTCTATTTATAAGTGGAATTTGAATTATTGGTATTGCTTTTGTGTCACGACCCCGACCGTCATGAGTAGCACTCACCCAACCCCGGGTGAGTGAATCATTAGAGTTCAACTCTTAGCCTAGCCTAACAGCTTAAAACCAGTGCAGAAAGTAAACTAGCATTCAATTTTGAATAAAATCAACTCTATAAATAAATAAAATAAACTACGGAAATCCTTCCCTAGAATCTGAAAGTCATTGTACTGAAAACATCTATCAAACTAGAGTACAGAGATGTAACCCCAAAACAAGGAAATAGTCTAAGCTCAAAATAAGTGGGCTACAACCAATAAGAAAGAAACCAAGGCAGCTTGATCGAACAACTCACCCTTGATATCTTGAAGTGTCTGACCTACAAGTGAGGTCGTGCGTCAACCGCCGAAAGATTTCTTGTACTCACAAAAAGATAAGCAAGAGCAGTATCAGTACAAAACCACCGTGTACTGGTAGGATCATCTGCCAGTTCCAAGTAAAATAGTGTATGGAAAAGTACAGAAATCAAGTAAGAGTACAGAAAACACATAGGCAAGTCAACAGGTATTCCTAGACTACAAGTCTCTACCTAACTTGTCCCACATGTAAATCACTTCACAGTTATGATCCATAATCCACAACACAAACAGTCATATTCTGCTACATATCTCGGACCCACCCCGGATCCCTTCTAGACAATACCTAAGTGTCAGACAAACCACCCGGTCTACACCAAGACCAACTCATAAAGTAATGTGACAACCCGACCTCTCAAGGACCAAAATACGCAACCAAAATTCAAGTTCACAACCCGGTCCACTAAAGGAACCATTAAATAAAGATACAATAACATAATAAAGTAAACCCATACCAGGTGTGGTACCCGAGCCAACCGTTATTATTATCCCATACCAGGTGATGCAAATCAAGATAGCAAGATTGATATCAAAAGTGAAGGTGTGGACTATCTTGGATATGAAAGCTTTCAATCATCCACGAAGAGCTTAAAGTGCCATGAAAGATTTATTAAAATATCTTTTAAAGTTTATAACATGCTCAATTGGATTTATGAAGGAAGTGATTACAATCATAAATGTCATCAAGGACTTTTGAGCATTCTTTCAACCATCATAAGCTTAGAGGATTTAAAGAAAGCTTGGGAGGAAGACTTCAAGGCCAACAATATGCTTAAGTGGCTATTTTAATAATATGGTCATTTTTGTAATTTAGCTAGTTTTACAAGACTAGTATAAATAGTCTTTAAGTGTTCATTTTAGGGTTACCCAACTTTGAGAATAGAGAAACACTCTTTGTGTGAGTTTGTCACGACCCAATTTCTCAGGTCATGATGGCACCTATAACCCTCCAGTAGGCGAACCAATCCCTTAGCCCAGAACGGTTAGTAATGGGCTACTAGCTAACCAAAACACACAATAAGCAGAAATAAGCGAAAGCAGAATATAAAAGTAGACAAGGCGGAAGCAAAACTTGAATATATACATAAAGAAAGCTACACCAACCCCAAGACTTGGTATCGATAGTACAGAAGCTTCTAATTGAGTACAAGTGCTAGAAGTAACATAATACAATACAATTTGTCTCCGAAAGTACAAGGAGTAACAATGCCAAAAGATGAGATATGGTCAATCCCCAACCATCAGGCGCTCACCCTAGTCTCGAATATCCACAATTTGCGCGAGTCGCCAATGCGATCAATGGTGAAAGCTCAACTAATATCTGCACAAAAAGTGCAAAAGTGTAGTATGAGCACTAAAACAATGGGTACTCAGTAGGTATCATCGGCCGACTGAGCGCATATAAGATATAAAAAAAGTAAGTAACAGATAGCAAGAAAGCAGTCACTGAAGCAATAAAGGAAGTACAAGGATCTAGCACAGATAATAGGCAACCAAAAGCTACAAGTAAAATATGCTAGCACAGAGGATACAATTACACAGAATCACAGGTGAAGGAAAGGAGAACGCACCTGAGGTCCTTGCACAATAATACAAGTAAGTAGAGAGAGAGTTAAGAAAATGGCGGTATACCGGTAACCTCAAGTAAAGAGAAAAGACGGAAAGCAATCTAACATACTCAAAATGGAATCAACAAGTATAAGGAAATCATGACACCAATCTAATCACATGATAGCATAAACAGGTAATTACCTCACAAGTACAGCCCTAGGATGGGATAACTAACCCACAATAACCTAGATATACCACTCAATTCCTGACAAGAAAGGAACCAGAATCTCACCCTCTGCTCAGAAGGCCACACAAAAGTGCCTCAATAAGATAAGACTCCCTAGCCCTCTCAATAATCAGAAATCCCACAACCGAAGCCTCAACAGGTTAACCATCACTAATCATTCAATAAATGAATGCCAAGACAAGCTCTAAATAAAGATAGGAGTAAATATAATCTACCTACAGTCCCAACGGCCGCCCATAAAACCGAGGAACGCAATCAAGTGAATACAAACCCTCCGGCCGCCCATACAACTGGAGCGTACACTGAACACACAGCAAACAAGGGTGGAATCCAATGCATGATGTGATATTATATGACAGTAACCGATATGTTCCCCCTCAGGTACCTCTCGGGCCCATATAGAGGAAGGACCCATGGAAGGCTCTTTCCTGTGTACCTCTCCTCCACCGTACACCCCTCCTCCTGGCATGTTGCATCGGCCCGTAGCCTGTGGCCAAGGAATGATAGGGTTCCATGGAGGTCTACCTCTCGACCACATACAAAAACTCAATCTCAAAGTGTGTCCTCCAGAATCGAGTCTAGGTTTAAGTCAATGGCTAAATCTCAAATGTAGCTCAAAACTCGAAATCTCGTAGTACATGCCCAACTTTGACTCAGGTCTAAAATAGTAGTAGTAATATCAAAATACCCCCTCAAAGGGTTCACAACAACTCCTATCAGCCCTGCACAGGCCCAACAGCTACTCAGCAGACATAACCAGCCTAAAAGGATAATCTCTATGTCCGGGACTCGCGGACATTCCCAAAATAACCCACCATCTATGTTTTAGAGTCAATGCAAGGCCGCACAAGACCGTAAAGGTAATATACCATACTATGCGAATAGTACAAATAGCGCATTAAATAAACGGATGAACAAGGAGGACAAGATTTGGGGTACCAACCTATAACAACCCACCCAAGGATGTTAATTAATGCAGTTATAGCCTATATACGCAAAGTCTAAATAGGGGAAGCCATAACCTACCTGTCGTCCGACGTATAACTGCGGGGATGACATCATCCGGGCTCGAACTACTCTGAGAAGCTTCAAATCACAAAAATACTATCAACACAATAATCTAGGTGTTAAAAGGAAACCAACGATATCCATAATGCTATAAATATAACCGGGTCGAAATCTAGGTCACAAGCGAGCCTATGGGCCCTGCAACCTAAAACTAGAAACGAGAATACCACGGTGTTCCCCATGTTCTCGAAAGAACATGCTCAAAATTTGAGCTGCAACGGACCACGGGAAAGGGTCAAAACAGCCCCAAGAATCAAGAATTTAAAGGGGAGAATTTATGGGTTTTTATCAGACTTTAAGCAAGAAACTTATCAATTTACGAGGCCAAGAAACGAGCTCGGACCAAAAAAAATATTCCTCCAGGTATAGGGGACGAGCAGGTGAAAATTTGGTGAAATTTGGAGTAAAAATGGAGAAATTATCGAGGTTGGAAGATGATGTGAAGGGCTGAAAATTAGGCTGCCAACAGCTTCATAAGTTGGCCAGCCATGGCGCAGGGGAGGCCATGGCCGCGCAAGCGCGGCCCAGGCGGCGCCCTGGCGCCACACCAGCAACCAGCAATGCCAAAATCTCTACGGGTCATTCTGGACACAATCAGAACCCGACACTCAAAAACTAATAGAGCTATTTGAGTGGAAATAATGTTTCGGACTCAAGGAATCGACGAAACTTCCATCGGAGGTCGATATAATGAAAAGTGGGCTCCGTGCCCAAAATCAACCTTAGGCTAACTATTTCCAAAATGAAACTCAATGGCCGAAATTAAGTCTGGAAGCCTCGGGACCCAAACCAATGGTCCCTCTAGCCTACACTCAACGTTCCGGAGTTAACAACGCTGAGAAAAATTTCCATCCGAGGCCGTCTTCTCCAAATTTTGACCAAAGTCTACCAAGCAAGACCAACTGGCCTGAAAACTCAGAACGAGAGAGAATTCCAAGCTGAAAAGCTCTTGAATCCCGACCAAAGGTCCTACTAGACCAAAGTCCACGCTCTGGATATAACGAAACTGTCGGAATTTGATCTGAGCACGTTAACCTAGAATGTTGACTGAATTCAACGATTTCCAAAGTTAAAAGCTCTAAAATAAGGAATGGCCAAAAAGACCAAGCAAATGACCCGGGCACCGAACTACCGGTCCCAGCAAGCCATAAATAACTTGGGGCCGCTACAGGAAAGATCTAACCATACAAAAAAGGCAAAAATACGTAAATGACCGGAAGGGTCATTACATCATCCACTACTAAAAAGACTTTCATCTCCGAAAGTCAGGAAGGAAGGATAGACTCCTTTGCTGATGGACTGCACCCTTAAGCTGAAGTAAAATGGGATCACTGTCTTGCTTTGCCTTCACTTCTGCTACCAAGGATGATTCAGAACCATTCTGAATAATAACACCACCTTCTACCGAGTCCATAAGGCAAACTCCCAACCGAGCTAGCCTATGAACCTCCTTAACCAGTTCCTTCTTTCCTTCTTCGACTGAAGACACACTACCCATCGACAATCTACTAAGTGAATCTGCCACAACATTGGCCTTACCCCGATGGTAAAGCACACTCATGTCATATCTTAAGGATCTCAAGTCATCTCTTTTGTCGCAAATTCAATTCCTTCTGAGTGAACACATACTGAAGGCTCTTATGATCGGTGAATACATCCACATGCACCCCATACAAGTAATGTCTCTAAATCTTCAAAGCAAAGACCATGGTTGCCAACTCAAGATCATGAGTAGAATAGTTCTTCTCATGAGTCTTAAGCTATCTCGAAGCATAAGCAATAACTTTACCATGCTGCATCAAAATACAACCCAAATCAATCCTAGAAGCATCACAATACACAACAAAATCATCTAGGCCCTCGGGTAGAGCTAACACTGGAGCTGTGGTCAATCTAGTCTTTAATTTTTGAAAGTTCTTCTCACACAAATCAGACCACTGAAATTTTACGTTCTTCTGAGTCAATCGGGTCAAAGGGGTAGCAATGGAAGAAAATCCTTTCACAAACCTCTGGTAGTAACCAGCCAAACCTAAAAAGCTTCTAATATCAGACGGGGAAGTGGGTCTAGGCCAGTTCTTAACTTTCTCTATCTTTTGAGAATCAACTCGAATACCATCTTTAGTCACAATATGACCCAGAAAAGTAACAGACTACATCAAAAACTCACACTTTCTAAACTTAGCAAATAATTACCGGTCCTTGAGAGTTTGCAACACAACTTTCAAATGGTCTGCATGTTCCTCCTCACTCCAAGAGTAGATGAGGATATCATCAATGAAAACAATCACAAACATATCTAGATACTGCTTGAACACGCGGTTCATCAAATCCATAAAATCTACAGGAGCATTTGTTAGACCAAAATACATCACAACAAATTCATAATGACCATACCGAGTCCTGAAGGCTATCTTCAGAATATCACACTCTCTAACATGAAGCTGATGATAACCGGATCTAAGGTCAATCTTGGAGAAGAAACTAGCATCCTGAAGCTGATCAAACAAGTCATCAATCCTAGGAATAGGATACTTATTCTTGATTGTGACCTTGTTCAACTGACGGTAGTCAATACACATTCTGAGGAAACCATCTTTCTTTCGCACGAATAAGACTGGAGCACCCCATAGAGAAATGCTAGGCCTGATGAAACCCTTATCAAGAAGATCCTTCAACTGATCTTTTAACTCCTTAAGTTATGCAGCATCCATTCTATAAGGAGGGATAGAGATAGGATTCATATCTGAAAGAAGATCTATCCCAAATTTGATTTCTCACTCAGAAAGGACTCCAGGTAAATCCTCGGGGAACACTTCTGGGAAGTCATTCACAATGGGAACAGACTGAAGTGGTGGGCTTTCAGACTCCGTGTCCATAACCTGAACTATATGATAGACATACCCCTTAGAAATCATCTTTCTAACCTTAAGATAAGATATGAAATGATCTTTCAAGGATGGGGGACTACCTTCCCATTCTAAAATGGGTTCATTTGGAAACTTGAAACTGACAACCCAAGTACGACAATCAACAGAAGCATAACAAGCATGTAGCCAATCCATATCAAGGATAACATCAAATCTTTCATCTCCAACTCCACTAAATCCGCTGAAGTGACTCTATGAAGGACCGAGAGAGGGAAATTTTGGTAGATTCTTTTGGCTAGGACTAACTCGCCAACAAGAATAGAAACACAAAAGGGTTCTAAAAGCAATTCAGGACATACTTCAAATTTGCATGCTATATAAGGGGTCACAAAATATAAGGAGGCACCGAGGTCCAACAAAGCATACACATCAAAAGAGAAGACTTCAACATAACAGTAAAAACATTTGGGGAACCCTCCTGGTACTGACGAAAGGATATAGCATAAAGGCGGTTCTGGTGCTGACCACTAGAACCAGAAGTTGTGCCCTGCTGGGCTGGTCGACCTCCTGGGGCTGCTGGAGCAGACTGAGCCCTACTACCTCCCTGCCCCTTCTTAGCTGAAGGGGAGTCTCTAATCATGTGTCCAACCTTCCACACCCAAAGTATGCACATGTGCCCAAATGACACTCTCCCGGGTGAGTGTTCTCACACTTGCTGTAAATAGGGTGGGAAGATCCCTTAGCAACACTCCCTTGAGACTGTGAATAGGAACTAGAACCTCTACCAGTCTGATCATGACGAGGCCTCTGGGCCTGGGTAGGAGCACTAGTAGAAGAATGAATGAGTCTTGATGAATTTTTCTGGAACGAAAAGCGATGTCTGCCACCAGACCTCTGATGACCAAAACCTGAACCCTCGGATCTAGCCCTCTTGTTCTCCCTTGCCATCTCCCTAAGTCTGTCTCCCTTGATCTGGTGAGAATGGGTCATGAGTCTGGAAATGTTCATATCACTCAACATTATAGCAGACCTACACTCTTTTTTCACCAAATCTGAAACCCTATAGATAAACTTGCTCATCTGATCATGCAGGTCCACTACCATAGAGGGAGCATACCTAGACAACTGAGTGAACTTCAAACTGTACTCCTGAACAGTCATAGATCCCATTCTCAAGTTCAGAAACTCCTCAGTCTTTGCTTGCCTCAACTCTCAGGGAAAGAACTGGTCAAGGAAGGCTCTCTCAAAATACTCCCAAGTCATAGGGACCTCGTCCCTAGCTTTAGCTTCCTTACATTGCGTGAACCAGATATGAGCCACATCCTTGAGTTGATAGGATGCTAAGTCAACACAATCAACCCAACCACTTGCATCATATCAAAGATTTTCTTCACTTCATCAATAAAATTTAGTGGATCCTCATTCATTTTTGAACCCTAAAACTCCGGCTGGTTCATACGGACAAAATCACAAACTCAGGATGCTACCCCACCTTGAGGGTGGACAGGGTAGGAGCATGTTGATTGGCCTGAGTGGCCAAGGTCTAGGCTAGCAAATGGATGGCGTTCCTAAACTCCTCATTTGCGACCTCAGGGGTCGGAACTGGAGCAGCAGTATTTCGAGCGGCTCGATAAGGCATAGCACATCGAGGCATGATCTGAAACGTATAAAGTAAGGATTAGAGAAACATTAGAGTTAAGCTCTATCGCACGATATGATCATGAAAGAAGTGAAGTTTCCTAAGACATCTCATAGCTTCCTCCTCATATGTGTGGCGTACTTCACACACATGAAGGAGACTCTACTCGATGCGGCTTTCAGACATCCTAGGACTCTTGAACCTGAGGCTCTGATACCAAGTTTGTCACGCTCCGAGGCTACCCCCTAGGCGTAACACGGGATCCAGGACACAAGTGCCCCAGATTAACCCTTGGTCATAACATGACTCAAGTACAACAATTAAACATAGCGGAAGCATAATACGAATCAAATAACTCAATCAATAAGATAAAATCAAAAGAACATGATTCGAAGAAGACCCGAATATCATCTATGTATGAAAAGCCTCTATACATGACATAAGGAGTTTCTAGGACAAGACCCTAGCTAACTCAAAGTACAAAAATAAGTAGTCAAAACAAACTAGAGTTATAACTAGCCCTCGAACAATGACGACTCACCAACACTAACTGGATATCTGGCTTTGTCTAGCCACAAGCCTGATGGGAAATACCTAAATTTGCATCATCAAGAGAATGCAGCAGAAAATATATGTCAGTACTATAGGATGTACTGAGTATGTAAGAGATGCATGATCATGATAAAACATACTTAAAACATGCTTAAGGTGAACCATTTCATATAGAAATAACATAAGAGGATTATCAAGATATAAGACATAAAACATGAAGTACGATTAAAATTCAAAGTATGATATCATATAACTTCATAGCTTGAAAATAATCATGTAGAAGTTTCTCTTAACCGACATAAACCATGTTGAGCTACATGGAGTCCAGTGTCATGCACCCACACTGAAAAAGGTTGTCCTAACCGGACAAAGTTAGAACCATGTTCATAAGGATCCTGTCATAAGCCACGGAGGGCAACCTACGGTGGCAATGTAGTTTTGGATTTGGATTATCTAGAACCCTCATCGCTCGGTGCTAAATACTACTCCCAAAACATATAACATAAGGTTCACATTCATGTGACATATTTAGATGTCAAGCTTGTTCATAAACATGTTCATACCCCAGATTTTCATACTACTCACGAATCTTGGTTTAGAAAATAATTTATGAGCATTGATGGCACATCGGGTGTCTTGCATTCTATAATAATTCATAACTTGAAAACTTGCATGGCCTTAGTTCAATTTCATAATAACATATATTTTCATAAAACATAGGAACTAGGTATGCACTTGCTTGAAATTCATGAAATCATGCTATCATTTTCCCAATTTGCTTAAATCAATTCATGCATGTAGGATTTATCATAATTGACCTTCAACTCATGAAATAGGAACTCATATGTAAAAAACCATATAAAATCATGCAATTTAATGAAATTTTGTAATAAAATTATGAGAAGGTAATTTATAGCAAAACTCATAAGAATTGGGTAAGAACCCTAATTTGAAAGTTCATGAAATCACAAATTGAAATTTGGGGTTTTGGGCACAAGGGTGAAAGGAACCCATTGTTGAATACTCACATACCTTGATTGGAGTTAACTCACTTGAAATTAAAAAGATTAGGAGACTTGGACTTGGAGCTTGAAACCTTGAGCTTGAGAGAGTTCTTTTCCTTTTTGGGAGATGAATGAGGTAATGAGGAGGGACTTAGGCTAATAGGTTTAGAATTCATGCTAAAAATGGTCAAAACAACCTCACTTAGGAGTTAAAAGGGTGGGTAATGGCTGAAATACCCTTGGTACTTAATTAAGAAAAAGCTAATTTAAAACTTGGCTTCAGGTTCCATGGGTCTCTTCCACGGACCGTAGAACTAACCATGGCTCGTGGACTAGAGTCCTGGTTCCTGAGCCAAAGTATCAGGCTGGAGATGGGTTCCTACAACTCAACAGGACGACCCGTAGAAACTTCTATGAGTCGTGGAACCAATTTGTGGTTTCAGGGAAAATGACTACTCTGTCTGAGTTCCACGGGTTGGTTCCACGACCCGTGGAGGCTTCCACAAATCGTGAGACTTTCCCGTGGTTCTCAGACCTGAGGGTGGTCTGCAGGGTTGGAATCACAAGTCTTTTGCATGACTCGTGGAACTTTTCACGGCTCGTGGACTTGACTTCTGATCCCTTGGAGTTTAAAATTTCAGCAAGTTTTCTGAGTTTAAAAGCTGGATCAATTCTCGGGGTATTACACTGTGAGTTTGCATTGAAATCCAATACGTTTCTATGTGCCTTCGGTACCTGATAACACCCAATTTAAAGGAATTATATACTACATTTAAAGTCCTGTATAAGGTAAAATTCTAAATATATTAATTTTTCTAATATAAATATTTAATGAAAGAGTTTCCTTTGAAATAGATGTCTTACGGTTATAGTATTACATTTTTCCTTTTAAGCTTTACAAACTGGTAAATCTACGAAATTTGTAGAATGATAATTTCCATTTTTGTGATCTATTTACAGACCTAGTAAATTCTATACATAAAAGAATTCTGTACTTAAAAAGAAAAATTATATTACCTTTAATATAAGCAAAATTTCACATGACATGTTTGGTAAGGTCTATTAGTATGTTCGTTTGCATTTCTTGTAGTCTAGAACTTGCCCAGAATGTGTTTCAAAGTGAAATCCTAGACTATGCTTGGCTTGAAAATGATATTAGGCCTTCCTTGGACTGTCACTTTACTTTACATTCCTACCCTTGCATATTTTTCCTAGTCAACCTCATCGAGCCTATAGCCTTTTCTTTGGCAATTATTTTTTGATACCCTCCTCCCTAAAGTGCTTTGTAAATACAAATGTGAGATAAAAGCCTAAGTTGGGGATAAAATGTGTTGAAAGTGCAAACATAGGCTAAAAGCCTAAGTTTGGGGGTATGGTGAAAAGTGGTGATAGGGTAGCTATTTTAAGGCTAGGAAAATTGAAATAAAATAAGACCTTTCTTGATGCTTAGAAAAAGACCAAAAAGAAAGAAGAAAAGGAAGGAAAAATAAAGTTTATGAATAAAGGAAAGACTGGGTGATGAATAAAACAAAAGAATAAGGATGGAAACTTATGAAGGAAGGGTGCTTATATTGTAAATTATGGTACTTAGGGAGGATTTGAGCCAGTTTTCCAAATTGTGTCCCTACCTTAACCTAAGAGCCTACATTTCAACCCTCAAGTATGACTTGATTTCAAGACAAGTGTGTCTACATTTAGTGGCGATCTATATGAAGGGCAAGCCTATGATATTACTTGATTACATTTGAACTTTTTTTGTGAGAGAGACCATCAATTCTTTCTGCTCAACATCCCAAGTTTGTTTTGAATTGCTTTAATAAAGTATGGGACACTTGATAAGTTGGTAATTTACCAACTTATTTAGCCTTTAAGCTTATACTTTTGCTATCCTAATTGAGAGAAAATAGTGCATCTGACATGATTTGCTTCTACTTTACAGGTGTATATGATTTAGAAGTGATCGGTGCAAAACTAGATGAAAACAAGTCCAAATGGAGAATTTTTGGAAATCTGGGTGAATTAGTGCGATTGCGCTGGACTAGCGTCGATAGCGCTGAAGGAAATAGTCAAGGCTTGTGTGTGATCACGTATGGATAGCGCGATAGAAACATAATAAAGAAGTGGTCAATGCCATTCAATACACGCATGCGATCGCGCGTGGATAGAGCGATGGCGTTGCACAGTGTGAACTCCTTGAGCACGATAGCGCTAGGTTAGCGCAATGGCGCTTCATTGCACCTGAGCGTGAAACTGGATAGAATTGTCATTTCACACTTGTGGAAACCCCAATCTTCCTAAAACACTTCTCAGCCATTTTGGAAAGCATCTTTAGCAATTTCACACAACTTTGGCAAGCTTGGAGAGCAAGTTCATCACCCTACACCATTGGAGTGAAGAATTGGATGATTCTATTGTAAAATCTTTGAATTCCTTTCTTTAAACTCTTGTTTTAAATTGAATAATTGTAGGTGTAAGTATTAAATTGAGATTTGGATATTGTATTAGAGATAATACTTAATTTGGGTATTGAATTCTTATCTTGTGCTTTCTCTTGGTTAAATTGTATGGGTCTATTGAATCTTTCATGCTTTAATTATATAGTTGATGGTTGCAAAGATTGACTTAGCATAATAATTGTGTTCTTGCTTGAGAGAGGAGTTCTTCAATTGGGAAAAGACTCAATAGTGTAGATTTGGGGTTTTCACTCAAGATCAAGGCTAAAAATAGTTTAATTACCGGAAATTCCCATCTAAGAGTTGGGGCTAGAAATAGCCCGACTTACCCAAGTCAATTTGGTTGTTTGGTTGCTTACCCATGGAGATTCGAAAGAACCCACATAGGCTAAATACTGGATTAATTGAAAGATGATTAAGCATACTCTTAACCAAGGCTACATACGCGTTAATTGTGTGTAAGTCTTGTGAATTAAATTTTCATTCCCAATTCTCCCTTGATATCCTTGCATGGTGAAAGTCATTGATCAAATCTATCTTTTATTTTCTCTCCTTTTATCCTTTGTTTTAGTTTAAAAACCCCCAATCATTTTAGCTATTTGGTTTTTCTCTTTGAAGTTTAATATGTTGCTTTAATTATTTATTATCGTAATTGCGATTATATTGTTCTCTGTGGGATCGACCCCAACTCTCGTCAGGAATATAAATTTTATTTTGCTCTGACGATCGTAATCACCTCCTATGGGAGAGTGTACGTAATGACCCTTTTGATCATTCCCATGATTATTCATTTCTTGTACTGTTAGAGCTTTCCTGTAGTAGCCCCAAGTCATTTATGGCTTACTGGGACCGGTGAGTCGGTGCCCTGGCTGTTCATTTGGTCGTTATGACTGTTTCCATGTTTTAGAGCCATAACTTAGAATATCATTGACTTCGGCCAACATTCTTGGTAAACACTCTCAGAATCAAATTTCAACAGTTTCGTGAGCTTCGGAGCCTGGATTTTGGTCTAGATGGACCCTTGCTCGGGGACTGGGAGCTTTTGGTTTGGTTTTGTGTGAGTTTTTGTGTTTTTAGCCAATTAAACTTGACGGTTTGACTTGGGTTAACATTTGGAGAAAATGACCTCGGATGGAAATTTTGACAGCATTTTTAGCTCTGGAATGTCGATTTTGGGCTAGCGGAACTTTTAATTCGGGTCTCGAGGCTTTTGGACTCAGTTTAGGCCATGGGGTTCCATTTTGGAAAAGTTGGCCTAATGTTGAGTTTTGGGTGTGGGGCCCACTTTTCATTCTTTCAACCTTCTTCAGTATTTTTGTTGATTCCGTTAAGTCCGAAATGACATTTTTAGTAGAATAGCTCAATTTGTTTGCATCTGCAGGACCCCGGATTCATTCTCGGAGGTTCATTCAATCAAAATTTGCCAAAGGTTGGCATAGCAGGTTGTTATTGCTCGTAAGGGCGCCAGGGCTTAGCCTGGGCCGCGCCTGCGCCTGGGTGCCAGACCTACATGCACGCGCCTGTGCCTAGGTGTCAGACCTGCATGCCGGCCAGGCCTGGCAACCAGCGCGCCTGTACGTTCCAGCGCCTCTGCGGTGTGTAGCCGCGCTGCGCCAGTGCGCCTGCGTCTGCATGGCCGCCGGGGCACCTAAGTGGACCACCTTATAAGTTGTTTCTCCTTCAAATTTCTTGCTTACTTCTCCAACCTCCAACTATGATATTTCCTCCATTGTTGCTCTAAATTGCTCTATTTCTTCACTTTTTTACTCCCTTATCCTGGAGGATTATATACCACTGATCCGGGTGCGTTCTTGGCTTCTAGAATTGGTAAGTTCTCGTGTCTAATTCCATTAAAATCTAATAAATTCCCTCCTTGTTTTCCCTTGGTTTTTGGACTATTTAGCCCTCAATCTTGGTCCATTTCCACTAAATTTTGGGGCATGAACTCCCGAGAAGTTGGGGAATATTATGGTGTTTTTCATTTTCAGCTTTGGGTTGTGGGGCCCATGGGCCCATCGATGACAATTTTAGGACTCCGAACTTCCAAGGAAGATTAAATAACTTTAACCTATTCATTTTTCTAAAGCTAATTAAATTATAATTGGAGAAAAAAAGTGAAAAGATAATTTTATCTATTGCAAAGTTTTTTAATGAAGGATAAAAAGTTCAAATCACATTATAAGGTCCTTCACACTTTTAATAACGTATAGATATAGATATAGATAGATTGTTGTAAAAAAGAATCATTCTCTATTTATAAAAGTCCAAAACCTTTTTCGAAAGAATTACCTAAATATGAAAGATTTTTATTTTTCGTTTATAAATTATTTAGCAATATTATAATATAAAAATAATTAACCTTATTTATGGTCAATTTGTAACTTTAATTTATTAGATCTTAGTTTAAAACCAAATTAAATTGCATTAATAGGTAATCGTTTGTATAGGATTCGCGTTTAAAATATATTTACAACAACAACAACAACATACCCAGTGTATTCCCACAATGTGGGGTCTGGGGAGGGTAGAGTGTACGCAGTCCGTACCACTACCTCATAGGTGAGGTAGAGAGGTTGTTTCCGATAGACCCCCGGCTCAAGACAAAAACAGTCTAAAAAAGGCTAAAAAGGACGTAACAAAGATACAGGATAGAAAACATGATAAAACTACAAGAGATGATAGGAAGTAATATGTAGTAACAAACAACAGACAGAAACAGAGCACTGCCACAAAATACTACTACGAGGAATCTAAGAAAAGAAACTATAAGCGTAGCACTACGATTACTAGCCTACACACACTTCTACCTACTACCCTTCTACCCTAATCCGCGTCCTCCACACCTTCCTATCTAGGGTCATGTCCTCGGTAAGCTGTAACTGTGCCATGTCCTTTCGAATCACCTCTCCCCAATTCTTTTTCGGTCTACCTCGTCCTCTCCTGTAACCATCCATAGCCAACCTCTCACACCTCCGCACTGGAGCATCCGTGCCTCTCCTCCTCACATGTCCGAACCATCTCAACCTCGCTTCCCGCATCTTATCTTCCACCGATGCCACACCCACCTTATCCCGGATATCCTCATTCCTAATCCTATCTCTCCTAGTAAACCCGCACATCCATCACAACATCCTCATCTCCGCCACCTTCATCTTTTGAATATGGGAGTTCTTTACTGGCCAACACTCTACTCCATACAACAAAGCTGGTCGAACCACCACTCTGTAGAATTTGCCTTTAAGTTTAGTAGGCACCTTCTTATCACACAACACTCCAGATGCGAGCCTCCATTTCATCCACCCAACACCAATACGGTGAGTGATATCCTCATCAATCTCTCTATCTTCCTGGATAATAGACCCAAGGTACTTGAAACTCCCTCTCTTTTGGATGACCTGTGTATCCAGCTTCACTTCTACGTCATCATCCTGAGTCGCCTCGCTGAACTTGCACTCCATATATTAAGTCTTGGTCCTGCTCAACCTAAGCCCCTTAGACTCGAGGGTCTGTCTCCAAACCTCCAACTTAGCATTAACTTCTCCGCGAGTCTCGTCAACCAAAACTACATCATCCGCAAATAACATGCAGCATGGCACCTCACCTTGTATTTGCCGCGTCAATACATCCATTACCAAGGCAAATAGAAAAGGGCTAAGGGTCGATCCCTGGTGCAACCCCATCAACACGGGAAAGTGCTCTGAATCTCCTCCCACAGTCCTAACGCGAATCTTGGCCCCCTCATACATGTCCTTAATTGATCTGGTGTACGCCACGGGTACACCTCGAGCCTCCAAGCACCTCCAAAGGACCTCCCTAGGGACTTTATCATACGCCTTTTCTAGATCGAAGAACACCATGCGTTTAAAATATATTTACTTTTTTAAAATTGAGTCAAATAAGCAAAAATTTGTCGTTTGTATAGAATTCCTTTTTAACAAAAAAAAAAAAAATTGGCCGAAGGTCATATTTTTATTAGCTAAATGCAAAGAACAATATATTCAAAAGGATCCCTATTTAAATACATTTAAATAGAATCCCTATTTAAATATATTTAATTCATAAAATTTAGTCGATTTAGGAAAATTTTAGACTAAATCTGTTGTTATTTTTGGTTGTAGAAATTATTTTTTATATAAGGTAAAATTTTAATTTATTTAAAAGTATTAAATATTATGATTTCTTACCTAAATTAAATAAGGACTTTAATTAATTTTAAAATTATAAATATTAGAACAATTATTAAATGATAATTATTTGGAGAAAATAGTAAATGATAATTTTATCTATTACGGAGCCTTTTAATAGAGGGTAAAAAGTTCAAATCACGTTATAAGGTCCTGCATATTTTTAGTATAATATATATATATATAATATATATATATATATATATATATATATATATATATATATATATATATATATATAGAGAGAGAGAGAGAGAGAGAGAGAGAGACTAGTTAAGTGTACGTGTGTTGCTCGTGTGTCTCATTTTAATAATAAAATTATGTATATAAAATAAATAAATTATTATGTGTGTAACTCATATCATTGAGTACGTACACAACTTTAAAAAATTACAAAAATATTAGAAATTAATATATTCGAGTTACAAAGTAAATTAATTTCATTAGTTAATAAGCAATATTACGTAAATAACGTACTTGATATGCCTTCAAACTTAATTAGTAAGCCCTAAATTGAAAGAGTCGATTATAACCCTAAATTTGTAGGTTCAGGATTCAAATAAAAGCTATGCATATCAAAGATTTTACACTTCACTATAACCTTATATTTCAATTTCAACAAAAAAGTTTAAATAAGGATTCAACTATAATACTAACGAATAATATATCAAAATATAGTTAATAACATAATCAAAATTAAGTCACAATTAAACAAAGAGAGAGAAAAATGGAAGAGATAAACCTTTGATTTTTTGGGATACTTCATTTGGCGACAATATGCTTCTTACGTCTAATATTTTTATTAAATTTTTTTATCTGAAAGAAAAATACGATAAAAATCAAAAGGAGAATTCATTGTCGATTGATGATTATGTATAATTCATATATAATTCTTAATTTTATTAACTAAAAGAAATAAAGAAAGACAAAAAAGATAATGATAATAATACTTGTGTCAAAACAAAATAAGAAGAAAAAGTAGAAGAAGCCTATGTTTTTTGTAAATTTTGATCCAAAATATTAGTTAAATAGAATTATAGAATTAATTTTTAATATAGGGTATAGTTCTAATCTATATCTATCTATCTATCTATCTATACTATATTAAAAGTGTGAAGCACCTTATAATGTGATTTGAACTTTTTATCCTTCATTAAAAGGGTTTGCTTTAGACAAAGTTGTCTTTTCACCATTTTTCTCAAATAAATTATAATTACACATAAACACTAATATATATTAAAATATTAATAATATTTATACTCTTAAAAGTTCCCACAAAATCCCTAAAGTTCCAAAAAAAAAAGTCGACGGTCTTTTCTTAATTTTTGGCATATATATATATATATATATATATATCCTATTTTTTACCCTACTTTTTGTAGTAGTATGCACGTTTATATAAATAACATAATTTTTAAATATCTGGAATATTATTAAAGAAAAAATTATATTTATGTTAATTGTTATTTTCACATAATTTATTTATTTTATATAATTTTTTTAATTTATTAACATGTGCAACGCACATACATTAAGACTAGTACTATCTTAAAAGTGTGAAGCACCTTATAATGTGATTTGAACTTTTTGTCCTTCATTAAAAGACTTTCATATAGACAAAATCGTCTTTTTACTTTTTCCTCTAATTATTATATTATTATTTTTATAATTTTAAATAATAACTATAATAAATATTTTAAAAGATAAATGAAAAGACTCCTAAATATATTGAAAGACTATGAAGTTTATGGGAAGTTATTATTAAAATATTTTTATTTTTTTGTAATATTTCAAGTGTCCATGAACCAAAAAACTATCGTATTTAATTTTGGACTAGGAATTCTACAAATTCTCCAACTTTCTCCAAAGTCCAGAATTCAAGATCAATAGTGTAATATATATTATTGTTATTTTTAGAAAAATAAATATAAAACAAAAGCAACGTCATTACATGTGTTGTTTGAAAAAGTAAAAATAAAAGTTGAGTCCTTTTTGATTTAAATAACAACGGAGTCCTTTTCTATCCTCCATTTTTAGTAAGAAAAAAAGTATATTTTAAAAATAAAGGAGTCCTAAAATTATGATAATAGTTTTTGTTTTCTCCATAAAAAGGACATTAACCAACAGGCAACATTCTCAATAGGGAAAAAAATATACGCCCCAAAAATCCTATAAAATAGGTTTAAAAACGCTCTTATAAGAGAATTTATGCGTAGGGGTAAGCCATAGTGTGGGTTGGTTTTCTTTTCATTATTTTATTTCTTGATAGTGTAAAGAAAAATAAAAGAACAAACATGTTTATTCTTCGTCATCTTTTTCTATTTTTGTATTGATAATATATACCTTCTTTGTTTTTATTTTTTTTGTTCTATTTGCATTACAGTTTGAAGTGATTCTTGAAATACAACTTGTTTTAACTTGGGAAACTAATAGCATAAGGTAACCAAAAGGTGAGTTTCTTTTGTTTTTCATTTAATTTCTTTTAGAATATGTTCATCCTAAATCCTATTGTTTAATGTATGAAAAATTTAACTTTTACAAAGATTTGTATAGGATGAGTCATTCAAGGATGTAAAGACCAAAATTCTGCAATTTATGCCAAGAAGAGGTGTTCAAATTCCTCACATTAGAGATAGTGAGATACATTGTGCAATTCTATTTTTTTTTATTTCCCAACAAGTTTTCAATTTTTTTTTTCTATTATGTTGGTGTTGTTGATCATAATTAATAAATTATTCTTTTTTTGTTTGTAAGTATCTTTTGTTATTGAGTCTCTAACGTAATTTTTTTATTTAATTTTCAGGTTTCAAATTTCCTTTTCTATTACATTAGTTTTATTGATCAAGAATAACAAATTGTCCTTTTATGTTTGTAAGTATAGACTCAAGATTTATCTTATATACTTTTCAATTTAGATATGCTTTTGATATATGTGTTCATGCTGTAAATATATACATCCTAATAAATACTATAATCAGATATAAATTATTTCATTATTTATAATTGTAATACTTTTTAACTCAACATCAAATTCTCGAAATACTTTTAAAATGATACTTAATAATTGAGTATTATGTATACATAAAAGTTTTATGCTTATTGATATACACATGTATTTAGTTCAGTTTTATAGACTCCAAATTTTTATAGTAAATTACGATTTGTAGTTTTATATTATGGCAAATGTTATGAAGTGAGCCAATCATTGAAAAAAAGAACACCAAGGCTCAAGTTGTTCTATTCATACTCGGTAAATACTTATCCACACTCGATAACTTAACTCGTGACTCTAATCCTACATAGAGTTTGTTATTTAGTGGTCACACTACATACAAGTACAATTTATTATTTTAACATAAGTATTGTAATAATCAACGAGTGATATTCGTGTAACACACACTTCATAATAGACAAAATTATCATTTATTATTTTTTAAAAATTATTATTTAGTTATTTAAAAATAAAATTGAAAAAGAAAAAACAAGTTAGTAGTCAAAAAGGATTTAATAGAAAAGGAAAAAGAAGAAAAAAGAAGGTTAATAATAAAAAATTAAACAAGGAAAAAAAATTAATAAAAAAGGAAAATGAAGAACAAGTAATACGTACTAAACTTTAAAAACAAGGGGAGGGGGAAAATTCATATTTAGGTAGCTCTTTCCTGGAGGAAAAGATTTTGGACTTCTATAAATTGAGAATAATTCTTTTTACAATAATACAATAACATTCACAATGTAGTGCTCAAACAAAATATTATTTAGGAGGAGATTATTCTCTCAATAGTTTTTTTTTTATCATTCATACGTATGTCAATTGACCAAATCAATTTAATATATTATGAGTCTTTTTTATAATTTATCTTTCTTATCGTCATTCAAGCTTCTTTTTCTTGTTAGCTTCGATCCCAACAACATGCTCATAATTTGAGTTCAACTATATTCTAAGGGTACATCAAGAGTTTGGACTCAATGCATGATGCACATCTCGCGAACGTTGTTATAAATATGAAAATGTAAGAGTTCATGTTAAGACGAAATATCAGAAGTCTCACCTCATCAAACATCTTATCAAGTTCTTTTTCAATATCCTTCTTAATAAATTAACTTGTACATATCTTACGTGAAAATTAAGCTAAAATAAATTATATTATGTTTAAAGTTAATCACTATTTTTTAATAATTATTATTTTTTTATATATTTTATATTGATTAACAATTTAACGTGACGCACACGTACAATGCACGTACACTAAACTAGTTGATTTTAAAAGTGTAAAAGATTATGATTTCCTACCAAAATTAAATAACCAAATCTAAAGAAGTTACAAATCAAATTAATTGTGAAAATCTTCCTACCCCAAAAAGACACGTGAGGAAACAAAAGAAAAGAAAAGGGAGTACTAACTACATATTATTCTTTTTTCCTACTTTCTAAAAAGAATTGTTATAGAATGCAAAGGTGCACGGAGACACCACTGAGCCAAAGCGCCCTTTTTTATTCTTTTTCCTGCGGATCCCCAAATAGGATGAAAAGCTCATATTGACGATTATTAGAGGAAATTTCATAAATATCGGCCCAATTGAAAGTAATTGAGCCATTATATCAATACTTATGCTAATTATAATTCATTCTGACTATTTCTCATCTCTCTTTCTCTCTCTGAGGAAATGTCGCTGCTCCCTCTCTTTTTCTTTGTTTCTCACCGCCTGCCCCTCTCTCTTTATCCTTCTGTTTCTTTCCCTCTTTCTCTCTTTCTCCTTATGTTTCTTTCTCTCTTTCTTTCTGTCTCGCATGTCTCTTCCTCTTTCTTTTTTCTTTCCCTCTCGTTCTCAGTCTCATTCCCTTTCTTTTTCACTTTTTCTTTGCCTCTTTGTATTTTGTATTGTCATCTCGCTCTTCCTCTTTGTATTTTGTATTTCTATCTCCTCTTTCTCTCTTTTTCTTCTTTCGAATACAATTATTTCAATGAATATAAATACAATTTGTATCAACGAAATACAATTTGTATTCAATTATATCAACGAATAAAAATAAAAATTTGTATCTAAAAATAGAAAACACAATTCTTATTAACGACGAATACAAATACAATTCATATAAAAAAAATACAATTTGTATTCAATTGTATCAACGAATACAAATACAATTCGTATCTACAAATAGAAATACATTTTTTATCAACAATGAATAAAAATATAAATCATATCAATGAAATACAATTTGTATTCAATTGTATCAACAAAAACAATTACAATTCGTATTTACAAATAGAAAATACAATTCCTATCAACGAATATAATTTCTCTTTCTCTACTCTTTGTATTATACATATCTGTCATATATAAATACACCAACGTGAATCAATGAATACAAAATACAAGTATCAAATATACTTAAGTTTATTGATATATAAATACAATATACAACTTGTAAAAACGGTTCCCTGTAGAGAAAAAAAAAGAGAAAGAAATAGATGAAGGGAGAGAGACAGCGAGAGAAAGAGGAAGAGGGAGAGAGGGCAGCGAGATTGGAGAGAGAGGGTGGAGAGACAGAGAGCGAGATTGGGAGAGATGCAGGAGAGTGGCGAGAGAGGGAGTATAATGGGTAGAAGGGGATACAAATGTATATACCAATAGTTTTGACCTATTGGCAAGGAGCGTAATTAATTTAAACTATGGGCATGAAGCGTAATTAGGTCTCCAAAATTGGTATGTTATGTAATTTTCCATTATTTTTTTTTACCAAAATTAAATTAAAAAAAGTTTTCATGAAAAAAAGAAAAAGTTTTATTTTACATGAAAAGTTTAAAATTAGGATAGAGACTCTTAAAAGAAAAAAAAATAAGGACTCCTAATTTAATTGGTAACAAATAAGTAAAGATCTAATAACTATAAGCTTAATTAATTTAAAAATCTTAAATATTAGGATATGATAATTAAATGTCAATTATTTAAGAAAAATAGTAAAAAATAATTTGATCTATTGTGGAGTCTTTTAATAAAGGACAAAAAGTTTAAATCACATTATAAGGTCTTTCACACTTTAGACACATGAGAAAAAATATTAAGGGACTCTAACTACGTATTAATCTTTTTTCCTAATTTTTTTAAGGAATTGTTATAGAATGCAAAGGTGCACGGAGACACCATTGAGCCAAAGCACCTTCTTTTATTCTTTTGAGAAAATGCATAAAGTCTCCCTTAAAGTTGAACGTGATTTGAAACTAGACACCTAAAATTTGCGGGGGTCCTATTACCCCCCTAAACAAGTTTGAACTGATATTATTACATCCTTTTTGGATCAGCCCCAATTTTTAAAAAGTTAGAGTTAGTCATGCACCAATCTTTGTTTGACACGTGTAAATTAAATTAAAATATTTTTTGTTTTTGTTTTTTGTGTTTCTTTTTATTTTTCTTTACTCTTCTTACTTTGACTTCCACAACTCACCCTACCCCCTTCCACGTTGTACCTTCAACCTTTCTTCCTCTCCTACTCTTTTTTTCTTCTTCCTTAGCAGTTAACCTCCCTCCATTTTCATGGTCATTGTCACAAAAAGTATTTTAATTTTTTTTTCATAATACTTTCTAGATCTTGTTGAGTTATTAATAGTAAAAAAGTAATTATTTTTCTTTTTTCATCAATTAATTTATCTCCTTTTTATAACTTTAATAGAATTCAAAGTGAAGACTTTAAAAAAGAATTAACAAATTCTCTAAATTTGTAAGGAGCTGAATTGAAGCTCAAAATTAAAAAATTAAATGATGCCTCCTAATTATCTTAAAATCTAATGGGTTTTACAAAATTATTTGAAATGTAAAAAAAAATTTTAGATAAAACTTTAGAATTAAAATGTGGGTGAGAGTTGTGACAAAAATGGGGGAAATAAAAATGGGGTTGGGTTGGGGGGTGGGGTGGGGTGTCCGACAGAGATCAACAGACTTTGAAGAAGAAAGCAAAAAGAAAAATAAAATAAGAAACACAGTTGACATTAATAAACGAAATACTACATATTTTAGAAAAGAAACTTTATTCATAAGTGACATTTTTTAATTGGTTTGGGACAATTAATTTTCACTCACGCCCCTCTCTTACGTGATAACACAACTGCTGAAAAAAATGAGTCAAAGAAGGTATTTATTATGGTCATAACTAATTTTGTGAGTTAATAGGACCTCCGTAAAGTTTAGGTGTCTACATCAAAATCACGTCCAACTTTAGGGGGGACTTTATGCATTTTCTCTAATTCTTTTTTCCTACGAATCCCTGAATGGGAGGAAAAGCTCATATCGACAATTATTCTTTTACCAAAATTAAATTGGAAAAAAGGTTTTCATGAAAAAAGAAGAAATTTTAGTTTACATGAAACGTTTAAAAATAGGATACAGGCTCTTAAAAGAAAAACAGAAAAAAAAGACTCCTAATTTAATTGGTAACAAATAAGTAAAGATCTAATAACTATAATTTAATTAATTTAAGAATCTTAAATATTAGGATATGATAATTAAATGTTAATTATTTGAGAAAAATAATTTAATTAATTTAAGAATCTTAAATATTAGGATATGATAATTAAATGTTAATTATTTGAGAAAAATAGTAAAAGACAATTTTTTCTATTGTGAAGTTTTTTAATGAAGGACAAAAAAGTTCGAATCATATTATAAGGTACTTCACACTTTTAATATAGAAAATTTTTTATATATATACAATAAAGTAATTAGTTTACAACAAATATAACCACATTTTTTTTACATTAAAAAATAGCCCAAAATGTACATGTGACAAAAAAAAAATCAATAAATGGCCGCATGTATATTCAATGTATACCTAATGTATATGTAATGTATCGATATTGTATAAATAATTATGTAATGTATTGATATTGTATAAATAGTGTATAAATGTGTATACATGATATGTAGTGTATAAACGTGTATAAAAAATGTACAGCAAAAGATGGTCGCATGTATATATAGTGGATCGATCGTATATATTTGATATATAATTATGTATCAAAAACGTATAAATATTCATATACATTGTTTATAATACTTATACATTGCAGCAATTGATTCAAGCCAAAAAAGGAAAAACTGTAAGAAGTGAAGAAGAAACCACGCCAATACGGAAGAAGGAACCAACGCCGAAATACATACAAAACTCGAACATATAGAAATACCCAATAATTACAAGCATAGATATTAAGAAAAAAATATCAAGTATTTCATGCAACTGACTTTCAAAATTTTTGTAATGCATTAATCTTGGGTGACAATTGGTAAAAGGAATAGATATTCTGCTGCTACTATACTGCAGGTAATTACAATCCAAAGAAAGAGAAGAGGAGCAACTTGGACTTAAAAATTATATATCTTGCATCATTCTGGAAATTTACAGAATATTCATCATATTTTGATTTTTATTTATTATGCTTGGATTTGTTTTTTCGCCAATCATCCAGCTTTTGCTGTCCACTAATATTACTTCTGGGACTGAGTTCTTCTTCAAGAAGTGTAGAAGGAATCGACGCCGACACGGGAAAAAGGGACTTGCTGGTAGTAAATAATGTGGCCGAAGGGTTAAATTTTATAATTTAAAAGGGCTGAATGGCCACTTTATATAATAAGTGGTTTATTTTTTTTAAATTGGTTATTTTTTGTGTAAGAAATTTAACTCAATGGACATTTTGTCTAATTTTCCCTTTAATATAACTAATCTCTATGTATGTGCATCGCACGAATATCACTCGTCGATTATTATAATACTTATATTAAAATAAGGGCTCAATTTGTATTTATGCAACAAAAAAAATTAAAACGTTAAAAAATTGTAAAAAATACATAAAATTGTCAAATATTGTTGTAATGACCCTCAAGGTTATTTCTTTTGGTTTTTTGCATTTTCTGTGTTTCGAGCTTTCCCACAGTGACTATAGGTCATTTATGACTTGTCGGGACTGACGGTTTGGTTCCCGAATAGTTCGTTTGTGTTTTAAGCCCATTTTCCTGGTTTGAAACTCTTAAAGTTGAAAGAGTTGACTTTGATCAATATTCGGAGAAGACGACCTCGGATGATAATTTCGTCAGCGGTGTTAGCTCCGGAACGTTGGCTTTGGGCTAGAGGGACCTTTGGTTCGGGTCCCGAGGCTTCCGAACTCGTTTTGGGCTATTGAGTTCTTTTTGGTAAAAAGTTGATTTTTGAGTGTGGGGTCCACTTTTTATTAAATCGATCTCCGTTGAGAATTTTGCCAATTCAGTTGAGTCTGCAATGCTGTTTTAGGTAGGAAGCATAGTTTGTTTGCGCGCGTGGGGTCCAGGATGAACCTCGTGGGCCCATTCAGTGACTTTTCAACTTGAGAAAATTGTTGGTTGTTGTTGCAGGTGTATGTCTCAGACCTTAATCGCGATCGCAAGGAAAGCCACCCGATCGCGATGTCCTGTCTCTTTGGGCATCACGACCGCGAGGTCTCCTTCACGCGATCGTGATGAAGGGTCTGTGGACCCGACACCCATTTTCTCTTTGCGGCCGCGTGGCTGGACCATCACAATCGCGATGGTCTAGCCAGCGTGGTCATCGCAATCGCGTGGGGTCCTTTGCGATCGCGATGAAGGACCCCTGGCAGTATATATAGCTTCCTCCTTCGTTTTCAAACACTCAAAACTGAGTTCCTCCATTTCCATTGGGCTCTAAGCTCCAAATTGCAGTGTGGGATCGCTTTAGGCTGGTTGGGTGATTATTTTCTAATCTGTGACCGATTCCCATCTTCAAATTTTATGTTTTTGGCCCTTAATTCCGTTAAATTCGCTAGCTAATTCTCAATTTGTTCTTGGGGTTTAGGGGTTGTTTGGGCTCATTTTTTAGCCTGATTTTTCTCAATAAAGTGAGCATGTAATCCTTGTTCCACGAGGGACATTTTTCCCGATTCCATTTTAGAAATTCGCATGCGGGCCCCACGGGTAATTTTTCACCCGATTCTTGACCCGAATAGTTTTTTTGCAATATGGATACCATTGTTCTTATTTTAATGAGTAGATCATCATTATGATAGCATGGCATCATTCAGAGGCTTTCCGAAAAAGAAAATCTCCGATCTAGTGGGTGCGAGCGCGCGTGATTGGCTTCCAGGTAGGCTACGACTTACTTACTTCTAGACTTAGCTCGTTTAAGATGATTGTATGGTTTGTGATAATTATTGGTGGGAATTTATGGATTGAATAGTGATTTTAAGATATTTTGATCCTCGTAGTCGATTTAGGGCTTTAGCTTAGAATCGGGGATTGAGATCCTTAGTATTACTCTTGTTTGTACTTGTAGGTCTTAGCGTAGCCAGTGTAGGTGCCTTTAGTTGTATTTATATATATACATATTTGCTTGCCTTAGCTTAATTAGTTGGTCTTGGGATGGTTGACTTAGATATCCGTAGTATGAATTTCTAGTAGTTCTCGTGATAAGATTAGAAGCTTTTTTTGCGTTTTCACTTATCATTCTATTTTCTTATTGTTATTCGTAATTATGTATTTATGGTCCTGAAGTCATATGCGTTGGAATTGACGGACCCCAAGTCATTTTACTTATTTCCTTAACTCCTTTTGGTTTGTTTCTTCTTTTAGCCAGTTGTCACGACCCAAAATCAGGCCATGATGGCGTCTACATAACCCCCAGTAGACAAGCCAAAACTCAACGATGCGGAAGACAACAATAATAATTAAACTAAGGAAAAGCGGAAGATATAGATAAAAAGACAGGGCCAATAACATATATACATACCAACGTACAAAATATACAAAAGATGATCCTAAAGTGACAGAATAGACAAAACAACACGAGAACCAACTCGGACCTGGTGTCACTAGTACAAGAGCGACTAAGCAAGGAGTAGCTATACAACAGACTCTATCTATCCAAAATACAAAAATATAGACAAAATATACAAGATGGAAAGCATGTAAAGTCTCCAAATGCGTCGGGAGCTCACCGTTATCCGAACTGCAACATGCCTTGAACGACAGGAAGGTCAATGAGGGTGGCTCGTACTAGGTGTTGCATCAGAAAAAAATGCAGAGTGTAGTATGAGTACAAAAACAACGGGTACTCAGTAGGCATCATAGGCCGACCGAGCGCAGAAAGATAATATATAGATAATAGGATACAGGAAAGCAGTAAATACAAGGATCCACCTAAATCTAGTTATAAAGCCCAAAATCGAAAGAAACAAACCAATAACAGGTGAAGCATGGCAGGAGCCAATCCCAAAACAATAACAATCCAAAAGCACCAACTAATATGATGCCATGAGAATGATATGATGTATGAATGCATAATAGTATAAACTCGGAATACCGCATCGGACTATGCATATATATATGAGTAGATGAATGGAAGGTAAAAGCCCGGAATAATGCATCGGGGTCCAGAATACCGCATCAGACTATAAGTAATGCATAAAATAGTGTTTTCCTATTTCTCCTTCCAAAACCCATAGTAAAGTCCAATACAATTCAATTCAAAATCCCAAATTCACCATAATCGTAGTAAAACCTCAATTTAAATCAAAACTCTTTGAAAATGCTTTCCTTTTATATACATGAGGTGCGATGCAATATGAATATGAAATAACCAACCAGGGAAAGAATCATTCACAACAAGGCAAAAACAAGGCAAAAATACCCTCCAAACCAAGAGAACTGACCTGGAGCTCCGTCCAAATCAACGATATGGCCTCGGTCCCACAGTTACACACAACAGTAGAACAAGGTGAATAAGACAGGGAAATAACACATAAATTTACCAAGATTCTCTACTCTACCTCTAAACTTCCTAAAAGCAACTAGGGATTCTAAGCTAGCCACAACGGTACTACAAGCTCCTAGACTAAGGATGAACATGATAATTCTACACAAAAATTCAAAATGGCCAATTATAAGCGGTAAATAGGATTCAAGCCTAAATCTATCTAAATCCAACCTAACATTCCAGTATCAAATAAATATATAAAAATCTAACTACACTCAGTCTAGAAAGTAAATCGGAACCTACCTTGGGGCCAAACTGCAAATATGAACCGTCACTCGTGCGCCTTCCCTTTCCGAATGACCTCAGAAAGCTGGCACACTATCAAGAACACAATCTAGGTGTCAAGATGAGAAGAATGACACCCATAATGCTATACGAAAAATCGAGTCAGAAAATGATCCTCGGGGCCCGCGCAACAAAAAAGAAAATAAAATTCACAATTAGAGTCACAGTGTGTTAAGAAACCCATGCTCAAATTTTGAGCACGAACGGAGCTCATTCCGGGGCCCAAAATATCCTCGAAGCACTACTAATTCAAGAGAACAACAATGGAGGAACAACGATTTTCCAAGGGCGGAAACTTACCAAGTAGGGAGAGAATTACGCCAAGGGAGTGAGTCCCACGAACTCACGAACATGCAGGCCAAGGAACAGATTCTAAAAGTATTTATCCAAGCTCCAAGAATTAATGAACAATAGAGTTTTACTAAATGGAGAAGAAGGGAGATTTGGGGAAAGAGAACTTACCAATTATCGAGAGAATACGAATTTTAGAAGAACAAACGATTTCCCCAGGTCAAGGAATGATTTGGAGCACTTGAGAAGAGTGTTTTGGTATTTAAGTGTTGGGTGGAATGAACAAAGTGGCTGAAAAAACAAAGTTGAAGAAGTAACAAACAACAACTTTTTCCGCAAAAGCGGACAATTGTCCGCAATTGCGGACGTTGCAAAAGCGGCAAAACCTCCGCAATTACGGAGGTCACTGTTCCTCCGTGTCTCTGCAATTACAGAGCTTTCATCAAAATTGTGGTGCCCGCAAAAGCGGAAAAGGTCCGCAAATGAGGTGAAAGTCTGCAATTTTGGACCCAACAACAACAGCAAAACCAACAGAAATTTTAAGGCTAAAAATACATTGAATGGACCCTCGGGACTCATCTGGGGTCCCGCGAACACAAATGAACTATGCAATTCAATCAAAAATAGCATTCCAGACTCAACGGAATCAACAAAAACTCTAACATAAACTATTTTAATAAAAAGTGGGTCCCACGCCCAAGAACCAACTTTTGGCCAACTTAACCAACATGAAACCCAAGGGCTAAAAATGAGTCTGAAAGCCTCGGGACCCAAACCAAAGGCCCCCTAGCCTAAAGTCGACATTTCGGAGCTAACAGCGTTGACGAAATTTCCATCGGAGGTTGTCTTCTCCGAATATTGACCAAAGTCAACCCAACCAGCCAGACTGGCTTAAAAACACAGAAAGCAACACAAAACCATATCGAAAGCACTCAGACCCAGACCAATGGTCCCACTAGACCAAAATCCCTATTCTGGAGCCAGCGGAACTGTCAGAATTTATTTCTGAGCACATTTACCAAGAAAGCTGAACAAAGTCAAAGATTTTCTAAGTTCAAGTTCTAAATAGGGAATGGGTATAACGACCTAACGAAAGGCCCGAGCACCGAACCGTTAGTTCTGGTAAGTTATAAATGACCTGTAGCTGCTGAGGGAAAGCTCGAAACACAGAAAAAGCACAAAAAATGGAAAATGACTTGGAGGGTCATTACAACATCCACTACTAAAAGAACTTTCGTCCGTAAAAGTTAGAAAAATGATAGTACCTGAAGACTCAAAAAGACGAGGATAACGGGTCTGCATGTCGATCTCGATCTTCCATGTAGCCTCCTCGACAGGACAATGCCACCACTGAACCTTAACTGACAGAATCTCCTTGGACCTCAAATAGCAATAGGCTCCTTCTCAAAGGCTAAGTACTCGTCCAACTGAACCGACTCTAACTGAAGCACGTGAGACTCATCCGAAATATACCGCCTTAGCATAAAGACATGAAACACCAGATGCACACTAGAAAGGGCAGGAGGCAAGGCTAACTTATAAGCAACCCTTCCAATACGACGAAGGATCTCAAATGGCCCAATGAACCTCGGACTGAGCTTACCCTTCTTCCCGAACCTCATCACGTCCTTCAGGGGCAATACCCGAAGGAATACACTGTCACCCACCATGAACTCTAGAGCTCAAACCCTCCGGTCAGCATAACTCTTCTGCCTACTCTAGGCAGTGCGAAGTCTCTCCTGAATAACCCAAACTCTATCCATAGAATCAAGAAGCAACTCGGTACCCCACGGCCTAACCTCGAAAGCATCAAATCAACCTACCAGAGATCTACACCGCCTGCCATAAAAAGCCTCGAACGGGGCCATCTAAATGCTTGAATGGTAACTATTATTATATGCAGACTCTGCCAAGGCTAAACACTGGTCCCAATAACCCCTAAAATCAACAACACAGGCTCGCAACATATCCTCCAGAACCTGAATAGTACGCTCTAACTGACCGTCTGTCTGCTGATTAAAAGCGGTGCAAAACTCAACTCTAGTACCCAACTCTCTCTGAGTAGACTGCCAGAAGTGTGAAGTGAACCAAGTACCTCAGTCGGAGATGATATAAAATGGCACACCATGCAAATGGACAATATCTCGAATATAGATCTGAGCCAACCTCTCAGAATTGTAGGAAGTCTGAACCAGCATAAAGTGAGCAGACTTAGTCAACCTGTCCAGATAACCTAAATAGCATCAAATCTCCGCAAGGTACGTGGAAAATCAACTACAAAGTCCATAGCAATCCGCTCCCATTTCCACTCCGGAATGGGTAGCCTCTGAGACAAACCACCTGACCTCTGATGCTCAAACTTCACCTGCTGACAGTTCAAGCACCTAGATACGAAAGCTGAAATATCCTTCTTCATCCCACATCACCAGTAGTATTGCCTCAAGTCACGATACATCTTAGCTACCCCGGAATGAATGGAATACCTAGAACAATATTCCTCATCCAATATCAATCTAACCAAACGTAGATATGACCCTCGATCCTCAGGATACCCTCTGAATCTAAAGTCTCCTTCCTAGCCTCACCACTTAACACCTTGTCACGAGTGATCCTCAACCTCGCATCATCAAACTGATGTGCCCAAATCTGCTCTAACAAGGAAGATCTAGCCTCAATACAAGCAAGAATATGACCCGGCTCAGAAATGTCAAGTCTAACCAACCTGCTAGCCAAGGACTGGATGTCCCAAGCTAATGGTCTCTCCTCTGTCGCTAATAAAGTCAAGCTACCCATACTCACCGCCTTTCGGCTCAAGGCATCTGCCACCATGTTTACCTTGCCCAGATGATAGAGAATAGAGAGGTCATAGTCCTTTAGTAACTCCAACCACCTATGCTGCCTCAAATTTAGATCCTTCTGGCTGAAAATGTACTGAAGACTACGATGGTCAGTAAAGATCTCACAATGCACGCCATAAAGATAATGCCTTTATATCTTCAATGTGAAGACTCTCGCTGCTAACTCCAAGTCATGTGTGGGGTAAGTTCTCTCATGAACCTTCAACTGTCTGGAAGTATATGCAATAACCCGACCCTGTTGTGTCAACACACAACCCAAACCAATATTTGAATCATCACAATATATGGTGAAACCCTGACCATCGACTGAAAGAGTAAGAATCAGAGATGAAGTCAACAAGGCCTTGAGCTTCAGGAAGCTTGTCTCACACTCATATGACCACTGGAAGGGAACATTCTTCTGAGTCAATCTAGTCAATGAAGCTTCTCTCGAAGAAAATCCCTCCACAAACTGTCTGTAATAACCTGCCAACCCACAAAAACTGTAAACCTCGGTAAGAGAAGTAGGCCTATCCCAATCACGAATTGCTGCAACCTTTGCCGAATCTACCATAATCCCATCCTTGGACACCACGTGCCCCAAGAATGCCACAGACTCAAGCTAAACCTCACACTTAGTGAATTTGGCATACAACTGGTGGTCTCATAAGGTCTAAAGTACAACCCTAAGATGCTGCTCATGCTCCTCTCTGCTCCTCGAATAAATCAGAATGGCGTTGATGAACATAATCACAAACGAGTCCAAGTAGGCACTGAACACACGGTTCATCAACTCGATAAATGTTGATGGGGAACTAGTCAACCCAAAAGACATGACTAGGAACTCATAATGGCCATATCGAGTCCTAAACGTAGTCTTTGGGATGTCCTCAGCCCTAATCCTCAACTGGTGATAATCGGACCTCAAATCTAGCTTAGAGAACACTGCCGCACCCTGTAGCTAGTCAAATAAATCATCAATACGCGGCATAGGATCTGTTCTTAACTGTCACCTTATTCAACTACCTGTAGTCAATACACATACACATAGACCCATCCTTCTTCTTCACAAATAAAACTGGAGCACCCCACGGAGACACACTAGGCCTGATGAACCCTCTACTCAATAGATCTTGGAGCTGATCCTTAAGCTCCCTCAACTCAGCAGGTGCCATCCGATATGGCGGAATAGAAATAGGCTTGGTGCCCAGCTCAACATCGATACCAAAATCAATGTCATGATCAGGAGGAAGACCCAGAAGATCAGAAGGAAATACATCCAAATACTCGTAAACAACAGGAACTAACTCAAGATGAGGTGTGGTGGCACTAGTATCACAGATGTAGGCAAGATAAGCTAAGCACCTCTTCCCAACCAACCGCTGGGCACTCAGGAAAGATATAACTCCCCTCGACATGTGGCTATCGGCTCTCTTCCATATGATAGGAGGGATACCAAGCATCCAAAGAGTAACAGTCTTGGCGAAGTAATCCAGGACCGCATGATAAAGAGAAAGCCAATCCATGCCCAAGATCACATCAAAATCAACCATATCGAGAACCACCAAGTTTACTCATGTGTCTTACCCCAAGATAGTCACCACACAAGCCCGATACACTTGATCCACTACTAAAGAATCACCTACTGAGGTAGATTCATGCAAGGGCGCAGGCAAGGACACACAAGCATTCTTTAGACGAGTAGCATTATAAGCAGATACATATAAGAATATAGACCCCAGATCAAACAAAGCAGAAGCAGACTGATAGAAAATGGAGATCGTACCTTTGATAACATCATCTGAAGCCTCGGCCTCTGTCCGGCCTGAAACTACATACATGTGGCCCCGACCGCCATGACCACCTGACCTACTGTACTAAGGACCACCTTTATTACCCTGGGTACCACCCCCTACTACCTTGTGAACCACCTCTAACTGGTGGTGCTGAAGCCCTGGGGGCCTGGACCAACTGATCCTGTCGCCTAGGGTGTTGTACTAACGGACACTCTCTAGCAAAGTGGCCTATATCGCCACACTAATAGCAACCCCGACCAAACGTACTCCGCTGTGAAAACCCAGCTAAATCAGAATGACCACACGATCGGTGGACCCTGAATGACCACCCCATGGAGCAGGAATAATACTCTGGCTACTCTGACCCTCAGCAGTCTGTAATGCTTCCTGAAAATAGGTTGGCTCAGCTAGAAACGATGCTGGTGTTGTCCTCTACCATAGTAGCCTCTACTACGTCCCTGTGAACTATTGAAACTGCCCTGATGGCGGGGCCTCTTATTGCTGCCCCCTTGGGTCTTGCGAAGAACGCCCTCAATAGTGTGGCATGATCCACTACCTCCAGAAAAACTAACCCGATGCTACCATACCCTCTGTGGACAAGCGAAGATGCAAGGTCAAACCTCGAACGAAGCGGCATACCCTCTCGTGCTCGTCGAGCAGAATCATAGTGGCGTGTCTGAACAACTGATGGAATCGAACCTCGTACTCAGACACAGTCATGGAGCCCTTCTCCAACCCAATAAACTAATCCATCAGACTCTCTCTCATGCTATGTGGTACATACTTCTCCAGAAAAGCTGCGGAGAACTGATCCCAAGTAAGCGTAGGTGACCTGGCTGGTCTGCAAGAAACATATGACCTCCACCACTATTTTGCTAGACCATCCAGTTGAAATGCAGTCTAATCTACCCCATGTGACTCAGCTAATCCCAAATTGTGTAACCTCTCCTGGCAGCTAGTCAGAAACTCGTGTGCATCCTCCCTATAAGCACCTGAAAACCTCGGAGGACCCAATCTCAAGAACCTACCTAGCATCTTCTGCTCCTCAGAAGACATAACTGGCACTGCAAGGATAGGTGGAGCAACTGCAGGGACTGGAAATACCTCCAATTTGGGAGCCATAGCGGTAGGCTGTACCCTTAAACCCTATGATGCCGCTTGAGCTGAAGTCTGAGCCTCACTCGAACCTGAGAACCAATTGGAGTGCTTGACGAAGCTGCTGGTAGAGTCATACCCTGAAGGAACCCCAACAATTGAACCAAGGTATCTTGCAATACTAGAGTAGCTATAAAACCTGCCGGATGCTGGGCTGGCCTCACATGCTCTGGCTCATACTGAACCTCATTACTCTAACCACAGGCTCTGGTGACGGTAGTCTATCTCGGGACCGAGTTGCCACCACAGCCCATGCCCTACCTCGACCTTTGGGTCAATGTCTACCCCATCCCCTAGCTGGGGCTCTAACTGCAGGTGCAGGGGCCTCGTCCTCACCCGCTGAAGATCTCATTCGAACCATCTGAGAAAGAGTGAAACAAATATATTCAGAAGTTGATCAAGTCAAGAACGTACGACAAGGAATCAAATAATCTAACATACTTCCTAGGAATGTCCTATAGCCTCTCACAGATTGGATACATACGTCATCATACTGATCCACGAGAGTCTACTGGCGAGACCGGTGAACCTAGAGCTCTATACCACTCTATTATGACCCAAAACTGAGCCATAATGGCATCTACATAAACTCCCAGTAGACAAGACAAAACCCAACAATGCGGAAGATAACAATAATAATTAAACTAAGGAAAAGCAAAAGATATAGATGAAAAGATAGGGCCAATAGCATATATACATACCAACATACAAAATATACAAAAGATGGCCCTAAAGTGACTGAATAGACAAAACAACACCAGAACTAACCCGGACCTAGTGTCACTAGTACAAGAGTGACAAAGAAAGGAGTAGTTATACAACATACTCAGTCTATCCAAAATACAAAAATATAGACAAAATATACAAGATGGAAAGCATGTATAGTCTCCAAAAGCGCCAGGAGCTCACCTCGATCTGAATTATAATAGGCCTCGAATGATAGAAAGGTCAATGAGGGTGGCTCGTACTAGGTGCTGCATCAGAAAAAGATGCAAAGTGTAGTATGAGTGCCAAGACAATGGGTACTCAGTAGGCATCATAGGCCGATCGAGCGCAGAAAGATAATATATAGATAATAAGATACATGAAAGCAGTAAATACAAGGATCCACCTAAATCTAGTTATAAAGCCAAAAATCTAAAGAAATAAACCAATAATAGGTGAAGCAAGGCAGGAGCCAATCCCAAAACAACAATAATCCAAAAGCACCAACCAATATAATGCCATGAGAATGTTATGATGTATGAATGCATAATAGTATAAACCCGGAATACCGCATCGGGTGCCCGGAATACCATATCATACTATGCATATATATATATATGAGTAGATGAATGGAAGGTAAAAGCCCAAAATAACGCATTGGGGGTCCAGAATACCGCATCGGACTATAAGTAATGCATAAAATAGTATTTTCCCATTTCTCCTTCCAAAACCCATAGTAAAGTCCAATACAATTCAATTCAAAATCCCAAATTCACCATAGCCATCGTAAACCTCAATTTAAAACTAAAACCCTTTGAAAATGCTTTCCTTCTATATACATGAGGTGCGATACAATATGAATGTGAAATAACCAACCAGCGAAAGAATCATTCACAACAAGGCAAAAACAGGGGAAAAATACCCTCCAAACCAAGAGAACTGGCCTGGAGCTCCGTCCAAATCCAGGATATTACCTCGGGCCCACAATTACACACAACAGTAGAACAAGGCGAATAAGACAGGGAAATAACACATAAATTTACCAAGATTCTATACTCTACCTCTAAAACTTCCTAAAAGCAACTAGGGATTCTAAGCTATCCACAACAGTACTACAAGCTCCTAGACTAAGGATGAACATGATAATTCTACACTAAGATCCGAAATGGCCAATGATAAGTAGTAAACAGGATTCAAGCCTAAATCTATCTAAATCCAACCTAACGTTCCAGTATCAAAAAAATATATAAAAATCTAACTACACTCAGTCTAGAAAGTAAACTGTAACCTACCTTAAGGATGAACTACAAACACGAACCTTCACTCGTGTGCCTTCCCTTTCAGAACAGCCTCAGAAAGCTGCCACGCTATTAAGAACACAATCCAGGTGTTAGGACTAGAGGAATGTGTCATGCCCTGAGGCTACCCCCTAGACATAACACCAGATCCGAGACACGAGTTCCCTAGATTAACCCTTGGTCATAGCATACTCAGATATACTTAAGGAAAATAAGTGGAAGCATACATAGAGAGAAAGTAGGAATCCATAATTGAAATAGCGAAAGTCTACAAATGACCTATCCAGAATACAAACTAGCTATGTTTGAAGCCTCTAAATCTGAAATAGGAGTTGATGGGATAAGACCCCAACTAACTCACGTATCCTACAAAAAGGGACATAAATAAAACTATTCATAACTCCGGTCCTTGTAGGATGAGGGCTCACCAATAAGATTCAAATGATTGACACAGAGTAGCCACGTGTCTGAGGGAGGAAACCTGAATCTGCATCATCAAGAGGATGCAGCGCAAAATATGCATCAGTACTATAGGATGTACTGATTATGTGAGATATATATATGAATATGATAAAAACATACTTAAAACATACTTAAGACTGAGTTCATGAAAAAAAGAATATCATAAGTAAATATCATAACTTGAATGGTAACCATGAGATAAGAGTCAAGACTTCAAAATAGATAACATAAGCTTAAACCAGTCAAACATTCATATGAGAGTTTCTTATAATCGACATTAGACCATGCGAGTTACATGAAATCTAACTATATAACCCTAGTTAGAAAAGCTGATTTGAACCCTGCCAAGGAACGAGTCACTATACCTAACTATATAACTCTAGTTGGCAAAGCTGTATTATGCCCTGCTAAGGCAAGAACACCATTAATTACATAAAATGGTACCACTTTCATAAGCCCATCGGGCGATTCATAACCTACGCCGGCAATATAGTTTCGGACTTGGGTAATCAAACCCTTATTGCTCGGTGCTAAATACTACTCCCAAAAACATGAATACATATGGCTCATATATACTTCTGACTTATCTGATGTCAAATCTGTTGGAAAAGCATAAGAGTATATCTATACCATGCAATTCACATAACATAGGTAGACACATCTGGATGCCAAACCTTTCATAAAACATAGATACATATAAAATGTCGTATTATTCATACTTCAAAATCCTTAAAAAAAACTTAGCATAACCATAATTCGAAACATACTTTTATTTCTAAATTCATAACTTGAAGAATTTGGCATGCAATTTCATGATAATAGAAGCCATGTTATCTAAACATGCTAATTTTGCTTGAAAACATGTAAATCAATGAGATCATACCAAAATTCATCATCAACATATGGACTTTTGAAATTATTCAAGGAATCATAATTAAAACATGGGTAATAAATGGGAAATCATGAATTGATACTTTAAAAACAAAACCCATAACTTTTCCCCAAATTGGATAAGAACCCTAATTCCATAATTTTATAAATCAAAGTAAAACTTGAGGATTTTGGGCCTAAGGGTGAAGGGAATCCCTCATTAAATACCCACATACCTTATTGAAGCAAGCTTGATTCAAGGGTGAAAAGAATAGGAGACTTGATCTTAGAGCTTGAGAGTTGGAGCTTGAAGGAGTCCTTTCCTCTTTTGGTAGGTGGATGAGGGAATAATGAATGACTTAGGCTAATAAAGGTAGAAACCCTACTAAAAGTGGCCAAAACGACCTCACTTAAGAGTTAAAAGGGTGGGTAATTATAAAAATACCCCTGGGACTTAAAATAGAAGCTGTAGAAAATCCCGCCTCACGGGTTACCAGATGGGCATCACAACCACGATGGCCTATCAGGCCAAGACATCAGGTAAGTTGAGCTGAGATAAGGGCTGGTGGATGGTTTTGATATCACATCCCATGTCCTATCGCAACCACAACGCCCGTGGCAACTGCCCATCGAGGAAGAGGGGGTCTAGGGAGAATTCTACTGGACCATTTTGATGGTGGGCATCGATGGGACGTCATACCCACGATGCCCATCATGGCCACCTATTGGATGGAAGGGTGCTGCTCGACATCCACTGGTTGAATCCCATGGCACACCTCACAGGACTTCGGTATTCCAACGCCCGTGGAGGCTACCCGTCGTGACCAACAATTTCAGAAAAATTTGGGTTCTGAGATAAATAGTTGGTTTAGATTTTAGGGTGTTACAATATCTCCCACTTGGGATCATTTGTCCTCGAATGAAGACTAAGGAAAAAAATTGGGGAGAAAACAGCCCAACCACACATTTAGAACATGAAAACTCAAGGATAACATGAAAACTGATTTTTTCGACTTAAAACATGACTGAACTAACTTCATAAAATATGAATGCATGCTAGAATCATAAGAGAACTAATGGGATAGAATTAGAGGGACATACTAAGGAGGAAACTAATACCTCAAGCTAAACTTGGATCGGAAGGAAAGAGATCAGGGTACTTGGCTTTCATGGCTGCTTCTGCTTCCTAAGTAGCTCCCTCAACTAGCTGATTTCTCCAAAGGACCTTCACCGAAGCAACTTCTTTGTTTCTCAACCTCCAAATCTGATGATCAAGAATCTCCAAGGGAACTTCCTCATAAGTAAGGTTATCCTTCACACTCACATCTTCCAAAGAAACAACCAAGGTCGGATCACCAATACACTTCTTCAACATCGAAACGTGGAAATCTAGATGAACCGCTTCTAAATTTGATGGCAATCCAACTCATAAGCAACGCTACCAACTTTTCTCAGAATCCGATAAGGACCTATAAAATGAGGACTAAGCTTCCCTTTCTTGTGAAATCTCATCACACCCTTCATGGGTGACACCTTCAGAAAAACCCAATCATCAACTTCAAATTCTAACACTCTTCTTCTCACATTCGCATATGATTTCTGTCGACTCTGAGCGGTCTTCAATCTGTCCCTAATAAGCTAATACTTCTCCATAGTCTCGTGAACCGAATCTGGGCCAATCAAAGCTGCCTCTCCTACCTTAAACTAACCAATAGGAGATCTACATCTCCGACCATAAAGTGCCTCATACAGAGCAATCTGGATGCTAGAGTAAAAGCTATTGTTATAGGCAAACTCGATAAGAGGTAAGTGATCATCTCAATTACCTTTGAAATCAATCACACAAGCTCTCAACATATCCTCCAAAGTCTGAATAGTACGCTCTGCCTGGCCATCCGTCTGTGGGTGAAAAGTTGTGCTAAGCTTCACCTGAGTACCAAGATCTCTCTGAAATGATCTCCAAAACTGGAAGGTAAACTGAGTCCCTTTATCTGAAATGATAGATAAAGGAACACCATGCAATCTGACTATCTCCCTAATGTAGAGTCTGTATAATCATCTGCTGAATCCATAGTCTTAACATCCAAGAAGTGGGATGACTTAGTCATCCGGTCGACAATCACCCAAATGGAATCATGTTGCCTTCAAGTACGAGCCAACCCAGTGATGAAGTCCATATTGATTGCTTCCCACTTCCAAGTAGGAAGGTCAATATCCTGAATCATACCACCCGATCGCGAATGCTCTACCTTCACTTGCTGACAGTTGGGACACTTAGCTATAAAATCGGTTATGTCCCGCTTCATACCATTCCACCAATAGACTTCCCGTAGATCATGGTACATCTTGGTGGCGCCAGGGTGAATGGAATATCTGGAACTATGAGCCTCAGTCAGAATCTTCTATCTCAGCCCATCTACATCTGGTACACACAATCGACCCTGATAATGAAGCACACCATCTCCCCCTTGGGAGAAAACCTCAACCCTTTGCTGATGGCTGTACACTTTAGCTGAAGCAAAATTGGATCACTATCTTTCTTTGCCTTCACTTCAGCTACCAAGGATGATTCGGAACCATTCTGAACAATAACGCCACTTTCGGTCGAGTCCATGAGGCAAACTCCCAGCAGAGCAAGCCTATGAACTTCCTTAATTAATTCCTTCTTTACGTCTTCAACTGAAGACACACTACCCATGTATAATCTACTAAGTGCATCCGTCGTAACATTGGACTTACCCGGATGGTAAAGTACACTTATATCATAATCCTTAAGAAGCTCAAGCCATCTCTTTTGACGCAGATTTAATTCCTTTTGAGAGAACACATACTGAAGGCTCTTATAATCGGTGAATACATCCACGTGGACACCATACAAGTAGTGTCTCCAAATTTTCAAAGCAAAAACCATGGCTGCTAACTCAAGATCATGAGTAGGATAGTTCTTCTCATGAATCTTAAGCTGTCTCGAAGCATAAGCAATCACCTTACCACGCTGCATCAAAACACAACCCAAACCAACCCTAGAGGCATCACAATACACAACAAAGTCATCTAGTCCCTCGGGTAGAGCCAACACTGGAGCTGTGATCAATTTAGTCTTTAATTCCTAAAATCTTTTCTCACATAGATCTGACCACTAAAAGTTAACCTTCTTCTGAGTCAACCGAGTCAAAGGGGCAGCAATGGAAGAAAACCCTTCCACAAATCTCCTGTAGTAACCAGCCAAACCTAAAAAGCTCCTAATAGTAGATGGGAAGTGGGTCTAGGCCAGTCCTTTACTGCCTTAATCTTTTGATAATCAACCCGAATACCACCGCTATTCACAATATGACCCAAAAAAGAAACAGACTACATCCAAAACTCACACTTGCTAAACTTAGAAAATAATTGTCCGTCCTTGAGAGTTTGCAACACAACTCTCAAATGGTTTGCATGCTCCTCCTCACTCTGAGAGTAGATAAGAATATCGTCAATGAAAACAATTACAAACATATCCAAATACTGTTTGAACACACGATTCATCAAATCCATAAAAGTTGCAGGAGTATTCGTTAGACCAAAAAGCATAACAATAAATTCATAATGACCATATCGAGTTCTGAAGGCTGTCTTTGGAATACTACACTCTCTTACCCGAAGCTGGTGATAACCGGATCTAAGGTCAATCTTGGAGAAGAAACTAGCACCCTAAAGCTGATCAAACAAGTCATCAATCCTAGGAATGGGATACTTATTCTTGATTGTGACCTTGTTCAACTGACAGTAGTCAATACACATTTTGAGAGAACCATCTTTCTTTCTCACAAACAAAACTAGGGCACCCCATGGAGAAATGCTAGGCCTGATGAAACCCTTATCAAGAAGTTCCTTCAACTGATCCTTTAACTCTTTAAGTTTCACGGGATCCATTCTATATGGAGGAATAAAGATAAGATTCATATCTGGGGGAAGATCTATCCCAAAGTCGATCTCCCACTTGGGAGGGACTTCGGGCAAATCCTCGAGAAACACTGAACTCATTCACAACAGGAACAGACTGAAGAGATGGGGTTCCGGACTTCGTGTCCATGACCCGAACTAGATGATAAATATAACCCTTAGAAATCATCTTCCTAGGCTTAAGATAAGATATGAAATGAACTTTCGAGGATGGGGGACTACCTTGCCACTCTAAGATAGGTTCATTTGGAAACTTGAAACTGACAACTCGAGTACGACAATCAACCGAGGCATAACAAGTATACAACCAATCTATTCCAAGAATAACATCAAAATCAGTCATCTCCAACTCTACTAAATCTGCTGAAGTGACTCTATGAAGGACTGAGATAGGGCAATTTTGGTAGATTCTTTTGGCTAGGACTGACTCACCAACAGGAGTAGAAACACAAAATGGTTCTAAAAGCAATTCAGGACAAATTTCGAATTTGCATGCTACATAAGGGGTAACAAAGATAAGGAGGCACCAGGGTCCAACAAGGCATACACATCAAGAGAGAAGACTTTTAACATACCAGTGATAATGTCCGGTGAACTCTCCTGGTCCTGACGAGAGGACATAGCATAAAGGCAGTTCTGGCGCTGACCACCAGAACTAGAAGCTTTGCCCTGCTGTGCTGGTCAACCTCCTAGGGATGCTAGGGCATACTGAGCCCTACTACCTCCCTGTCCCTTCTTAGCTAAAGGGCAATCTCTAATTTGATGTCCAGCCTGACCACATCCGAAGCAACTACCTGAACTGGCTAGACACTCACCAAGATGACTCTTCCCATGCTTGGTACAAATGGGGAAAGAAGGCCCCTTTGCACCACTCCCCTGAGAATAAGAGTATGCACCTCTACCGGACTGATCATGGCGGGGCCTGGAGGTCTGAGAAGGGGAACTAGCTGAAGAATGAATGAGGCCTGATGATTTCTTCTGAAAGGAAGAACGATGTCCGCCTTCGAACTTCTAATGGCTAAATCCCCAACCCTCAGATCTGTCTCTTTTGTTCTCCCTAGCCATCTCCCTAAGCTTGTCTCCATCGATCTGGTGAGCATAAGTCATAAGCCTGGAAATATTCATATCACTCAATAGTATAGCGGACCTACACTCCTTCTTCACCATATATGAAACCCCATAGATAAACTTACTCATCTGATCATGTGGGTCCACTACCATAGAAGGGGCATACCTAGACAACTGAGTGAACTTCAAACTGTACTCTTGGACTGACATCAACCCCTGTCTCAAGCTTACAAACTCCTCAGCCTTCGCTTGCATCAACTCTCGGGGAAAGAACCGATCAAGGAAAGCCCTCTTGAAACCCTCCCAAGTCATAGGGACCTTGTCCCTAGCTCTATCTTTCTTCCATTGCGTGAACCAGATATGAGCTACATCCTTGAGTTGATAGGATGTGAGCTCCACATAATCAACATCACCCACTTGCATAACATCAAAGATCTTCTTTGCTTCATTAATAAAGCTAAGTGGGTTCTCACTCACTTTTGAACCCCAAAATTTAGTTAGGTTCATTCGAAAAAAATCATGAACCTAGGTCGTTACCCCACATTGAGGTTGGACAGGGGTAGGAGCTGACTGGTTATCCTGAGCGGCCATGGTCTGGGCTAGCAAATGGATGGCATTCCTGAACTCCTCATTCATGACCTCGGGGGCCGAAATTAGAGAAGCAGCATTCCGAGCGGCTCGATGAGGCATAGCACGACGATGAGGAATAATCTGAAATGTAACAAGAATGGATTAGAGGAGTAATAGAGTTAAAATATATTGCATAATACTGATCATGAAAGAAGTGAACTCTTCCTAAGATATCTCATAGCTTCCCCCTCATAAGTGTGGCACACTTCACACACATGAAAGAGACTCTACTCGATGTGTCTTTAGACACTCTAGGACTCTTGAACCTGAGGTTTTGATACCAAGTTTGTCACTCCTCGAGGCTACCCCCTAGACGTAACACGGGATGTGAGACATGAGTTCCTAAGATTAACCCTTGGTCATAGCATACTCAGATATACTTAAGGAAAATAAGAGGAAGCATATATAGATTGAAAGTAGGAATCCATAATTGAAATAGTGAAAGTCTACAAAGGACCCATACAAAATACAAACTAGCTATGTCTGAAGCCTCTAAATCTGAAATTAGAGTTGATGGGAAAAGACCCCAAATAACTCACAAATCCAACAAAAAGGAATATAAAGAAAACTATTCATAACTCTGATCCTTGTAGGATGAGGGCTCACTAATAAGACCCGAACAACTGACACTAACTAGCCACATGTCTAAGGGAGGAAACCTGAATCCGCATCATCAAGAGGATGCAACGCAAAATATGCGTCAGTACTATAGGATGTACTGAGTATGTGAGATATGCATGAATATGATGAAAACATACTTAAAATATACTTAAGACCGAGTTCATGAAAAAAAGAATATCACAAGTAAATATCATAACTTGAATGGTAACCACGAGATAAGAGTCAAGATTCAAAATAGATATCATAAGCTTAAACCAGTCAAACATTCATACGGGAGTTTCTTATAACCGACATTAGACCATGAGAGCTACATGGAATCTAACTATATAACCCTAGTTAGCAAAGCTAACTGGAACCCTGCCAAGGAACGAGTCACCATACCCAACTATATAACCCTAGTTGGCAAAGCTGTACTATGCCTCGCTAAGGAAAGAACACCATTAATGACATAGAGTGGTACCACTTTCATAAACCCATCGAATGATTCATAACCTACACTGATAATGTAGTTTTGGACTTGGGTAATCAAACCCTCATCGCTCGATGCTAAACACTACTTCCAAAAACATGCATACATATGGCTCATATATACTTGTGACATATCTGATGTCAAATCTGTTGGAAAAGCATAAGGGTATATCTATACCATGCAATTCATATAACTTAGGTAGACACATCTGGATGCCAAACCTTTCATAAAACGTAGAGACATATCAAATGTCATATTATTCATACTTCAAAATCCTTAAAAAAACTTAGCATAGCCATAATTCAAAACATACTTTTCTTTCTAAATTCATAACTTGAATAATTTGGCATGCAATTTCATGATAATAGAAGCCATGTTATCTAAACATGCTAATTTTACTTGAAAATATGCAAATCAATGAGATCATGCAAAAATTCATCATCAACATATGGGCTTTTAAAATTATGCAAGGAATCATAATTAAAATATGGGTAATGAATGGGAAATCATGAATTGATACTTTAAAAATAAAACTCATAACTTTTCCCCAAATTGGGTAAGAACCCTAATTCCACAATTTCATAAATCAAAGTAAAACTTGAGGATTTTGGGCATAAGGGTGAAGGGAATCCCTTATTGAATACCCACATACCTTATTGAAGCAAGCTTGATTCAAGGGTGAAAAGAATAGGAGACTTGATCTTGGAGCTTGAGACTTGGAGCTTGAAGGAGTCCTTTCCTCTTTTGGTAGGTGGATGAAGGAATAATGAATGACTTAGGCTACTAAGGGTAGAAACGCTACTAAATATGGCCAAAATGACCTCACTTAAGAGTTAAAAGGGTGAGTAATTACAAAAATACCCTTAGGACTTAAAAAAAAATTGCAGAAAATTCTGCCTCATGGGCTAACCGATGGGCATTGCACCCACGACGACCCATCGGGCCACGACATCGGGTATGATGAGCTGAGAGAAGGGCTGCTGGACGGTTTTGATGGTGCGTCCCATGTCCGGTCACAACCACGACGCCCATGGCGACCGCCCATGGAGGAAGGGGAGGTCTGGGGAGAATTCCGCTGCACCATTTCAGTGGTGCCACCGATGAGACGTCGTACCCATGATGCCAGTCATGGCCACCAGTTGGCTGGAAGGGTGCTACTTGGCAGTCGTTAGTTGAATCGCACGGCATACCCCACGGGCCGTCGGGACTCTAACGCCTGTGGCGGCTGCCCGTCGTGACCAATAATTTTAGAAAACTTTGGGTTCTGAGCTAAATAGTTGGTTTGGATTTCGGGGTGTTACAGAATGAAACCTATAATGCTATACGAAAAATCTGGTCAGAAATTGGGTGACAAAATGACCCTCGGGGCTCTCGCAATGAAACAAAAAATAAAATTCATAATTACAGTCGTGGTGGGTTAAGAAACCCATGCTCAAATTTTGAGCGTGAACGAAGCTTGTTTCGAGGCCAAAAATAGCCCCGAAGTGCTACTAATTCAAGAGAACAATAATGGAGGAACAATGATTTCCAAGGGCGGAAACTTACCAAGTAGGGAGAGAATTACGCCAAGGGAGTGAGTCCAATGAACTCACGAACATGCAGGCCAAGGAACAGATTCTACAAGTATTTATCCAAGCTCCAAGAATTAATCAACAATGGAGTTTTACTAAATGGAGAATAAGAGAGCTTTGGGGAAGGAGAACTTACCAATTATCGAGAGAATATGAATTCTAGAAGAACAAATGATTTCCCCAGGTCAAGGATTGATTTGGAGCACTTGAAAAGAGTGTTTTGGTATTTACATGTTGGGAGGAATGAACAAAGTGGCTGGAAAACAAAGTTGAAGAAGTAACAAACAACAGCTTTTTCCGCAAAAGTGGATAATTGTCCGCAATTGCGGACGTCGCAAAAGCGGCAAAACCTCCGCAATTGTGGAGGTCACTGTTCCTCCGTTTCTCCACAATTATGGAGCTTCTATCGCAATTGTGTTACCCAAAAAAGTGGAAAAGGTCAGCAAATGCGGACATCACAAATGCGGTGAAAGTCCGTAATTTTGGACCCAACAACAACAACAAAACTAGCAAAAATTTTAAGGCTAATAATACACCGGATGGACCCTCGGGACTCATTCGGGGTCTCGTAGACACAAACGAACTATGCAATTTAATCAAAAAAGGCATTTCGGACTCAACAGAATCAACTAAAACTCCAAAAGAAACTGTTTTAATAAAATATGGGCCCCACGCCTAAGAACCAACTTTTGGCCAACTTAACCAACATGAAACCCAAGGGCTAAAAATGAGTCTAGAAGCCTCGGGACCCAAACCAAAGGCCCTCCTAGCGTAAAGTCAACATTCCAGAGCTAACACTGCTGAAATAATTTCCATTCGAGGCTGTCTTCTCCAAATGTTGACCAAAGTCAACCCAACCAGCCAGACTGGCTTGAAAACATAGAAAGCAACACAAAACCATACCAAAAGCACTCAGACCCAGACCAATTGTCCCACTAGACCAAAATATCTGTTCCAGAGCCAGCGAAACTGCTAGAATTTGATTTTGAACATGTTCACCAAGAAAGCTAACCAAAGTCAAAGATTTTCTAAGTTCAAGTTCTAAAACAGGTAAATGGCTATAACGACCTAACGAATGGTCCGGTCACCAAATTGTCAGTCCCGAAAAGTCATAAATGACATGTAGCCACTGAGGGAAAGCTCAAAATACAAAAAAAGCATGGAAAATAGAAAATGACCTGGAGGGTCATTACACTAATTTAGTATGAATTATCTGCGTTAGTGAGAATTGGGGGAGTTATTGCCTTAGAGTAAGTTCCCGTAGGAGGTTGATAAGAGATTGGTTCGTTTAGGTGCTATTGTTTTGGAGTGTTGACCTCCCTTTTTACTTGTGGGCTTTATTACCTCAGTACAAGTTTACTAGCCTTTACTATGCTTTTGTATTCTTGTATTATGGTTTTTTCTTCATGGCATATGAAAGACTTGGCTTAAAAATATCATTTTTGGTTTTAGAAATGGATATTTTATAAACAGTTTTTGTATTTTTTTTACTTTCTTATGGAAAACTTGGTATAATTTATGAAGTATTGATTGGAGATAAATTTGCATGTCTAAGGGTAAGTGTTTCAAATTATTTTATTGGTATTTTAAACTTGCATGCCCGAGGGTAAGTGTTCCTGGTGGTTTTACTAGTATTTTGAACTTGCATGCCCTAAGGAAAGTGTTTTGGGTGGTTAAACTGATTTTGATCATGGCATAGTTACTTAGATATGATTTGGATTTGGTATATGGATTTTGTGAGTCCCCCATGGGTCCTGCCTTTGCAAGTTATGGCTGGAGGATGAGTATACAGTGCTATTGGCACTTGGCATGAATCGTATGGCATATCATGACATGATTCCACCTGTATTACCCCATTAGGTTAATTGGTAGTCATTATTGTCTGTTGTTTGTACCCTATGGACTTATGAGGGGTCCAGTTGGGTCTATTATTTGCTAGTTGTACCTTCTAGGCTTATGGGGGTCCAGTTAGGTTATTCTCTGATTCTGTGTACCTTTCGGGCTTATGGGGGCTCGATTAGGTTGTAGCTAGACTGCTCTATTTTGATTTACTTCACATTGCTTTACTTTTCATGTATATTTGTATCTATCTAGTACTCCTTATATTGTAAAAGCTTTTGTACTAACTGATAACAGGTTTTGGGGGTTTCCTATATGACTTGCTCCTTATTTCTACATTATTTTGTTCTCTGCTCTTATTTTTTGCTCTATTGTGTATCTGCTTGTTCCGCTTTTAAGTTGTGTCTCATGTTAGCCCGCTACTCATTGTTCTGGGCTAAGGGTTTTGGATTACCTACTGGTGGAAAGTAGTAGGTGCCATCACAACATGAAAAATTAGGTCGTGACAAATTAGTATCAGAGCCCTAGGTTCACTGGTATCGTTGGTATAAGAGCAAGTGACCAGTAGAGTCCCGTGGATTAGTACAATAATGTTTGTATCCTATCTTTGGGAGGATACAGGGAATTCTTAGGAAATATTCCATCTTTTTTATTCTCTATCATACGTTCCTGACTTCTATCAACTTCTAAATAATGTTTATTTCATTCTTTCTCAGATAGTTAGGACGAGAGCCATAGTGGCCGAGGGCGAGGCCCCCGTGCTAGTAGCCAGGGCCCTATCCCAGGGCAGAGGTAGAGGTCAACCCTGAGGTTGAGGTCAGGCACGAGCTACAACACCAGCTCAGGCCAGGCCAGAGAGACATCAACTGAGCCTGTATATGATTAAGAGCCTGAGATTGCTCCATAGTTAGTGCCAAAGGATCTGCCTCCGCAGCAGCCAACCCTACCTCCACTCGGACCTACAGTTTCACTGGTGTTTTAGGCTGATATAGCTCAGTTTTTGAGTGCCTTGGGTGCCCTACTTCAAAGTTTAGCTTAGAGAGCAGAACAGGGTATTCAGGGTATAGGGGCGCAGCCTGCTGGTGCAGCTCCCCATGTTGAGGTATCGCCAGTTCCGTTAGTTGACCCACTAATAACAGCCCGACCAGTCATGAATTTTGAGGAGCAGAAGATGCTGGGTTGATTTCTTAGATTGGCCGCGTCGAGGTTTTCTGGCACTTCAAAGGAGGATGCACATGAGTTCTTTATAAGCTGTGAAGAGAGGTTGTATAACCTCGGTCTAGTGGATTCTTACGGGGCAAACTAAATAGCTTTTAATCTTGATGGTCCGGCGAGACAGTGGTGGAGAGCATATTCAGAGAGTAGACCATCTGGGTCCCCTTCTATGACTTGGGCACAGTTCTCTGAGGCCTTCCTGGGGAAGTACATACCTCGCAATGAGTGTGAGAGACTTTGGGATGCATTCTCAAGGCTGGGGCAGGGTTCTATGAATGTGACAGAGTATGAGTCGAGGTTCCATGAGTTATCCATACATGCCACTATGATGCTGCCTATCGAGCACAAGAGAGTGTGGTGCTTTGTCAGAGGGTTGAGGTTGCAGCTTCACTTAGCTACAGAGAATATGGTTTCTTCGGGCTAATCCTTTCTAGAGGTAGTGGATCATACCCATACTATTAAGTCTATTCATCGTGAGGCGTTTGGGGGCAGCGATAAGAGGCCTTGACACCAGGTTAGCTACAGTGGTTCGCAATTTTATGGTAGGGGTTCCTTCGGTAGAGGTCAGCAGTAGAGGTACTTTCAGCCTACTAGGCCCATTTAGGCTTCACTTCAGCTTTCTGGTACCAGTAGCCAGTCAGGGTACAGTGGTCAGAGCTCCGGTCAGTATTTAAAGGGTTTACATGCTAGGCCTTCAGGCCATGGTGGCCGCTCTGGCTCAACAAGTACTTCACAGTAGGGCAGGGCCCCTCAGGGTTGTTATGAGTGAAGGGAGTTTCATTATTTTGCTAAAAGATTATCCCCAGTGCGGGATGGCTGATCCTTCAGTAGTTTCCCAACCTCTTAAGGCAGTGGTGCTATCAGCTAGAGGTGGTGTCCAGAGTGGTAGGGGAGGATCTCAGAGTAGCAGGGGTTCTTGTGGTAGTGCTAAGTTGGGTAGGACCGGTGGTCGTGTAGGTACTCAGCCTAGAAGTTGGGCGCAGTCAGTTGTATGCCATTCCTGGTAGGACAGAGGCAGAGATGTAAGACTCAGTAATAGCAGGAATGATTTTAGTATGCCACCAGCTAGCGTCAGTCTTATTTGATTCAGGCTTTACTCATTCATATATGTCTGTATACTTTGCTTCTAGATTAGGACTGTCTAGTGAGCCTTTGCCTGTGCCGTTGCGTATAGCTACTCTTGTAGGTGATTCTTTAGTAGTGGATTAGTTATTTAGATCCTGTGTGGTGACTATTAGGGAGTGTGACACTAGTGTAGATCTTGTGGTGCTTGACATTTTAGATTTTGATGTTATGCATGGACTGGTTATCCCTTTATCATGCGGTCTTGGATTGCTTTGCCAAGACCGTTACCTTAGATATGCTTGATATGCCCTCAGTTATGTGGAAGGATTCTGTAAGTCATACACCGATGGGGATCATTTCTTATATTTGGGCTAGGATTTGGTGTCGAAGGGGTGTCTAGCTTACCTTGCTTATGTTCGTGATGTTAGTGCCGAGGTTCGCTCTCTTGATTCCATTCCTGTAGTTCAGGAGTTTGCTGATGTCTTTTCTGCTGACTTACCTGGCCTCCTACCTGAGCATGATAAAGGCTTTTCTATTGATGTCGAGCCAGGAACTAGGCCTATTTCTATTCCATCCTATCGTATGGCTCCTGCTCAGTTGAGGGAGCTTAGTGTTCAGCTTCAGGACCTTCTGGGTAAGGTTTTTGTTCGGCTAAGTATTTCTCTGTGGGGTGCTCTTATCCTTTTTGTGAAGAAAAAGGATGGAACTATGCGTGTGTGTATTGATTACCGGTAGTTAAATAAGGTGACTATTAAGAATAAGTATCTGATGTCGTGTATTGATGACTTATTTGATTAGCTACAGGGTGCAGCCATATTTTCTAAGATTGACTTGAGAATCGGTTACCATCTGTTGAGGATTCGGGCAGCGGATATCTCTAAGACAACTTTCAAGACTCGCTTTGGCCATTACGAGTTCCTAGTGACGTCTTTTGGGTTGATCAATGCCCCAACTGCATTCATAGACTTGATGAACTGCATGTTTAGGCCCTGTTTGGACTCGTTCGTGATAGTTTTCATTGATAACATCCTTATATACCCGAGGAGTAGAGAGGAGCATGAGCAACATTTGAGGATTGTACTCCAAACTTTGTGAGATCAGCGGCTTTATGCCAAGTTTTCAAAGTGTGAGTTCTGGCTTGAGTTTGTGGCATTCTTGGGGCACGTGGTGTCCAAGGATGGGATCATGGTAGACCCGGTGAAGATTGAGGTAGTTCATGATTGGGCTAGGACCACTTCTCCTATCGAGGTTCACAATTTCGTTAGGTTGGTTGGTTATTACAAACGGTTCATCGAGGGCTTCTCTTCCATTACAACACCATTGACTAGAATGACTAGGAAGGATGTCCCATTTCAGTGGTCCAATGAGTGCGAGGCGAGCTTTCTGAAGCTCAAGGCCTTGTTGACTACATCTCCGATATTGATTCTTCCAATTAAGGGCCAGGGTTTTACAGTTTATTATGATAGTTTTGGTGTTGGTTTGGGTTGTGTTCTGATGCAGTAGGGCCGAGTGATAGCATATGCCTCTATACAGTTGAAGGTACATGAGTGCAACTACCCCACCCATGACTTGGAGTTGGCAGTGGTAGTTTTCGCGCTTACAATTTGGAGGCATTACCTTTATGGTGTTCATTGTGAGATATTCACCGATCATCATAGCCTACAGTACATTTTGAGCTAGAAGGATCTTAATTTGAGGCAACGAAGGTGGCTAGAGTTGCTGAAAAACTACGGCCTCTTTATTCTTTATCATCCAGGCAAGGTGAATGTTGTAGTAGATACCTTGAGTTGGAAAGTATGGGTAGTTTAGCCTTCTTATTAGTTTCTAAGAGACCTTTGGCTTTAGTCATTCAGTACTTAGCCAATAGGTTGGTTTGACTTGACATTTCTTACCCAGGGAGGATTCTTGCCTGAGTTAAGGCTCAGTCTATATTGTGGGAGCAAATTCAAGAGCGATAGTTTGAGGATTGTCAACTTTGTGGGCTTCGAGATCAGGTGTTGAGTGGTGAGGCCAGCATGGTCGCTTTAGATTCATAGGGTGTCTTGATATTCGAGGGTCGTATTTGTGTTCCGAGGGTTGGTGACTTGATTCAGTTGATATTGTAGTAGGCTCATTCTTCCAGATACTCCATTCATCCCGGGGGAACTAAGATGTATAGGGACTTGAGACATCATTACTGGTGGAGTGGGATAAAGAGGGATATAGTAGAGTTCGTATCTCGTTGCTTTAACTGTCAGCAGGTGAAGTTCAAGCACATAAAATCTGGTGGTTTGCTTCAGAGTTTTCCCGTTACCGAGTGAAAGTGGGAGTGGATTACCATGGACTTCATAGTTGGCTTACCGCGTACTTTTTGTGGTTTTGATAGCATTTGGATCATTGTGGACCGGTTGACTAAGTCTGCTCACTTTCTACCCATTTGGTCTTCCTTTAGTGATGAGAGGTTAGCTCAGATCTACGTGCAAGAGATAGTCCATCTGCATGGTGTTCTGGTGTCCATCATTTCATATATAGGAATGAAATTCACTGTTCTGGTGTACATCATTTCATATATAGGAATGCAATTCACTTCTCACTTTTAGAGGGCATTTCAGCCAGAGTTGGGTTCTCGGGTTGATCTTAGCACGATATTTCACCTGCAGACTAATGGCCAGTCTAAGTGAACTATTCAGGTTCTTGAGGACATGCTCTGCACCTGTGTTTTGGATTTTATGGGTCAGTGGGACCAGTTTCTACCCTTGGTGGAGTTTTCTTATAATAATAGTTACAATTCGAGTATCTAGATGGCTCCATTTGAGGCATTGTATGGCAGGTGGTGCAGGTCTTCTATTGGGTGGTTTGATACTTTTGAGGCCAGGCCACAAAGTACAAATTTATTGCGTGAGTCTTTGGATAGTGTTCGGCTGATTCAGGATAGACTCTGGGCGATTCAGAGTAGACAGAAGAGTTATGCTAACTGTAGGCATCGGGCCTTGGAGTTTGGGGTTGGTGACCGTATGTTCCTCCGTGTGTCGCCCATGAAGGGCGTGGTAAGGTTTGGCAGGAGGGGTAAGCTTAGCCCCAGGTATATTAGGCCGTTTGAGATTCTTCAGCGAGTGGGTGATGTTGCTTATGAGTTAGCCTTGCCTCTAGCTTTTTCAGTTATTCATCTTGTTTTCCATGTGTCGATGCTCCGTCATTATATTCTATATGAGTCTCACGTGCTTTAGTGGGATTCGGTTCAGTTGGATGATCATTTGACTTTTGAGGAGGAGCCTGTAGCCATTTTAGCTTAGGATGTTAGACGATTGAGGTCTAGGGAGATTCTGGTGGTTAAGGTGCAGTGGAGACATCGTCCCATTGAGGAGGCTACCTGGGAGACCGAGCAGGATATGCAGGTCCAATATCCTAGTATTTTTTAGCCTTCAAGTACTTCCTTTTTTCTAACTTTCGAGGACGAAAGTCCTTTTAGTAGTGGATGTTGTAATGACCCTCAAGGTCATTTCCTTTGTTTTCATGCATTTTCTGTGTTTTGAGCTTTTCTGCAGCGACTACAGGTCATTTATGACTTGCTGGGACTAACAGTTCAGTTCTCAAGCAGTTCGTTTGTGTTTTAATCACATTTTCCTATTTTGAAACTCTTAAAGTTGAAAGAGTTGACTTTGGTCAATATTCAGAGAAGACAACCTTAGATGATAATTCCATCAGCGTTGTTAGCTTTGAAATATTGACTTTGGGCTAGACGGTGATAATAATATCAATTGAGTAACTAAATTCGATATCAAAAACATGCAAATCAAACAACATAAATTGAAGATAGAAGGATAGATTAGAAAAAAGGATGAGAATAGAAGAAATGATAACAATCTCAATCGAGTGACTAAAATTGATATCGAAAACACACAAATCAAACAACACAAATTGAAGATAGAGGGATAGATTAGAAAAAAAGATGAGAATAGAAGAAAAAAAGGCCAATTGAATCCACAAGATAATAACTCGATGATCAATCAAGAGAAGAAGATAACACATGCAATTCGGAAATCCACCCTAATCACTCAATCTAAGCTAACAATTGGAATTGAACCTAATCACTACCCTAAGCTAGAGTAACTAAATATCAAGTCTATTCAAGACAACTCAATCATCAATAATCTTCTTATGAAAATGGCTAAGACAACTATTTATAGTTATTGCCTTTACACAAATAGCCTATTAAACAAATAGCCCAAAAGTGACTATTTTGGAAATAACCCACAAGGGCCCTTCTTGATTGCCTAAATGGCATATTGAGTGATGGCCTTGTGTATTTGTTGCTCCATGGCTTCCTCCAGGCTCCAAGATATCATCCATATATATAAGCCCCTCTTATTGTGCTCCAAGCTAACCATGATCGTATCATCCCCCCCTTCTTCAAAAGGATTCATCCTCGAATCTGAACCTTGCAAAAGCATGAGAAGTACAAACAACAAACATATCCTCATAGCATGAGGGTTAGCACACGGGTTATCAAATATATTAACTTGCCAAGGAGGCACACATTTGAAATACAACCAACTATCCTTTGTGCTGAATAAGAGCAATGCATTGTAGAACATACAAAGGATCCGGTTATGAAATATATCATGGAATAAAGAAACCTCAAAGGTCCTAAGACACAATTATTTCCATATTCTCCCATAAAACTATTCCAAAGGTGGTGTCACCATTGGTTCAAACACCAATGAGGGTTTACCGGGGTAAAAGATATGAAAGACCCACATAGTTTGATCAGAAAAGCAAATGGACCAACCCAAGAAACCCCTACCTCTCTATAAAATAAATCCAATACAAACATGGACATCATCATATAAGAAGAGGTAGTAGAGAAAAGTGTTACTTACATAAACTTCATCCAAGGTGTGCCCACATATAGAATCACCTTTTGATCCACAAGCATTAAGGCCTTGATCAAGAATGGGGTCACACAAGAATGAAGGGGTCATTGGAGAACATACACCCCTTTCTTTTCGACCACTAACCCCTCCAATAGACGTACTATTATCTTCCAAGAAGAGAGTTTCATCTTCGAAACGTGTGTCATCATACCATAGTATATTCTTAATCACTTGGTAGCCTTCAAGAGGGGCTACACTTCCATCATGCCAAGACACATTACTATCCATTTTATCTTTATTAGTCATGTCAAGCTCAAATAAGGGATTATCCTTAAAAATATATTCCACCTCAAAATCCTCATGGGAAGAACAAAGAATGGAATCACAATTCAAGGATTCATCATTTAGGTGCAATGACTTCACATGACTATCTACATGACCGACTATATCAATGCCATCACTAAATTGAGGTTCCTTAAGTTCATCACAAAACTTCTCGTTTAGTGGGTCATGATTACACATAAGTTGATTAACACAATATTTATCACTAGTTGGTAGCATTTCAAGCTCAAGAGAATCAAGCACATGATTATTACAATTGGAACCAACTAGAATTTGACCACCCATTTTACATGATAATGTATCTTTATTTAAGCTACAAGTGTCAACACTAGGTGGACACAAATCAATCTTACTAGATGAGTAAATTCGGTCATCTGTAGGATCAACTAGTGTTGTAACACTCGCAACAATGACACTATCACCATGCAACAAGGTGCCATCATTGACATCATAAGGCAAAGTCTCATTAAGCTCACACATATACAAGCTATCACTTACACTCAATTGGCTACTAGCCACACAATGACCTTTTACTTGTGACAAAGTGTAAGGTTTAGCTTTTTTACCTTGTAGCTCATAAGAGGGCTTACATTCACCTTGTTTTACAATATTGACACACATTTTCTCCTTTGGAAAGATATCTAGCACCTCATGATTCTTCATTGCTTGAGGTGCCTCACTAGGCTTGCTTTCAAGTATACCTACACAAGAATCAAGACAACTAGAAAAATAAGAGAGGTTACAAAAAATAGTATAAGGTTGTGACAACCCTCTCACATCACTCCAGACAACCTCTCCTTTTTCCACTCTAGAGTTGTCATATATCACACCCTTACTCCTCTCAATCTTTTGTCTCTCAATTGCATTGGAGTTTGGACAAGTGCCAAGTATCCCTTGTGAAGGGTTAGATTATCCCTTCACTTCAAGATTCCACTTTGGTGCATAAGGAGTGGATGTCTTCGCTTTCTTGATCAACCCCTTAATGACATCCTCACAAGGAGTAGCTTGCTTTGCTTCCAATAGGTCTTTTGGTTCATCTTCATGAGGAGTCATTTTCTTCAACATTTTTTGTAACTCCTCAGGCTTAATGTTGGTGATCCATCAGTCAATCTTGTCAAGTTTTCTTTGTATGGATGCACAATAAGCATTCAATTTTGTTTCAAAAACTCGCCTCTCCAGGTCTTGCCTATCTTGAAACATTTGATTCACTCTACTTTCATGGACTATTGATCCTTCAATTCTACCTCCAACATCATTACCATAAAGTCACATTAGAATGAGAATAAGAAGTATAAGTTATTGCATTCCAAAAAGTAGAGAATGTTCTTTCCCTATAGTCCACAAGACATTTTTGAATTGGTTCCACCCACACATCTGTACCCCCTCGACTAGGATAGGAAGTAACAAAAGAAAAGGAAGATAATTGACCTTTACAACATCCCCTTCTATCACAATCTTCCTCAAAGGATTCATAAGACATATGGGAGAAAGCATCATACCTCATATCGTCTTCATCACCATGGTGTGTAATATGAGAACTCCCATACCCTTCATCCTCACTATCGGATTCATCATAAGATACTTCTACTCCTTCATGTTCATCATAAGAGCCATAAGCCCCATTCATTTCACATTCATCTTTGAAGTAGTAGTTCTCATCATATGGCTCAAGATCATGGCTATTATCATAGCCTCCACAATCCTCATCATCATCATACTCATAGCCTCCATTACTACAAGCATAGTCTCCCATGTCATCATCATAAGGATCTAAATCTATGTATGACATACTTTCTTATAGATCCTTTTATACCTACAAAACTAGCAAACAAGTTAGTAATAAAATTCCTCATGCCACTCTTTATGTGAACTCTCAACTCACCTTCTATGGATTCTTTCCCAAATTGATTGTGTTACTAGGTTTGCTCAATCAATTCAAAGTTATTTATCCTTGTGGAGGAATGGATCCTTGTGACTCTTGAAAAAAGGAAGACTCAAAATAAAACTAAAAGGACTTGAATCAACAAAATTAACTATGAAATAAAATGAGAAAAGCACACAAAGAAATGCACAAAAAAAGGACTCAAAGAACTTGATGATATTTAGTAGGGTAATCTACTAATTAAAATAAATTTATGAACCTAAAAGAAGGTAGATTTAATGAAAAAGAAATAAATTTACCAAGATTTGAACTAAAAAATTATTTGGGAAGAAATTGATTAAAATACATGAAGAAAAGCTTGAAAAAATCCAGAGCCGACGTAGGCACACTAGAGCCGACGTAGGCACACTAGAGCCGACTAGAGAGGGCGTTGGAGCTGACTGGCAGGACTGGAGTCGTGGCTTGGGGCAGAAGTTGAACTGCTGATGGCTGGAGCCGACGGATGAGGATGGCTGGACACGAAAGCCAACAACTTGGAGCGGAAGCCTCTTAGCTCATCAGCTCAACATGGAAGCCGAATCCCTGACGGCTTCGACGCGGCACTTGACTAGCTCCTGAATGTTGTTGATGCATCCTGATGCCATTGGAGGGTCTGGCGGGACCACAGACAGCTGGCAGCGTCCTATTGGGGAACGAAAAAGCTGGAAAATTCCTTTTTTTGGCTCAATTTTTAGATATTTTTTTTACTCTTTTGGATCCACAAATACCTTTACACTTTCTCTTTCCTTTCTTTTTGGATTAAACACCACCTTTTTGAAGATTCTTTCTCAACAACATATGAATTTCATGAAGAACACTATGAGCATTGAAGAACTGCAAAAATTCATAACTCACTCAATTTAACTTCGATCTTCACCAAATTTTAAACACGAGCTCCTTTCGACACCACAAACAAACCCCAAAAACAAAAATCGACACCACAAACAAACCCCAAAAATTTTTAGCCCTCAATTCCAAGCCAAAAATAAATTCATTTTCTCCATCTTCAAGCTATGAAGAACACCATGAACAAGTAAACTTTAAATCTTCATAACTTCTTTGTTTTAGCTCTAAATTCTACTAAATTCGAGATTTAGGCTCTCCTTGCTATAGAGAACAAAGCTCAATGCTTTTCAAGCTCCAATTTGCCCTCAAATAACAAACCCACTTCACCTTCTTCAAGCTTCTTCAAGCTCAACAATGGTGAAATTTTGAAATACCTCCAAATCAACTCGAAATCATCTAAAATTTTAGGAGAAGCTTCCTCTTAAGCTAGAGAACAAATTCCAGTACTTTTTTTAGCTCGAATCTCTCCTGATATTCAAGATCTATTTTCAAGTTTTCAAACCTTCAAGCTCCTTTAATGGTAGAATCTTCCCTACGACTCCAAATAACTTGAAATCTTAGAATTAGACTCAAAAAATACTAGAGAATACGAATCTAGTGCCAAAAACAATAAATCAAACACAAAAAAATGGATTTTTTTGGATGAATTTTCATTTTTTTTTAAATTTATGAACCTAAGACTCAAGAATTGACGGAACAACTCTTAAAACCTAAGCTCTGATACTAAAATAATTACGATCTCAATCGAGTGACTAAAATCGATATCAAAAACACGTAAATCAAACAACACAAATTGAAGATAAAGAGATAGATTAAAAAAAGGATGAGAATAGAAGAAAGAAAGGTCAATTGAAACCACAATCAACCAAGGGAGAAGTGAACTCAATCAAATGCATGAGAAACCAAATTGAATTCACAAGATAATAACTTGATGATCAATCAAGCGAAGAAGATAACATACGTAATTCAGGAATTCACCCTAATTACTCAATCTAAGCTAATAATTAGAATTGAACCCAATCACTACCCTAAGCTAGAGTAACTAAATATCAAGTTTATTCAAGACAACTCAGTCATCAATAATCTTCTTATGAAAATGGCTAAGACAACTATTTATAGTTGTTTTCCTTACACAAATAGCCTATTACATAAATAGCCCAAAAGTGACTATTTTGGAAATAACCCACAAAGGCCCTTCATGATTGCCCAAATGGTATCTTGATCGCCCATGGCCTTGTGTATTTCTTTCTCCATGGCTTTCTCCAGGCTCTAAGATATCATCCATATATAGAAGCCTTCCTAATATGCTCCAAGCTAACCATGATCGTATTAGAGGGACCTTTAGTTCGGGTCCCGAGGCTTCTGGACTCGTTTTAAGATTGGGACATTTTGGTAACAAGTTAGTTTTTAGGCGTAGGGCTCACTTTTCATTAAATCGATCTCCATTAGGAATTTTGTTAATTCTGTTGAGTTTGGAATGCTATTTCAGGTAGGGTAACATTGTTCGTTGCGTGCGCGGGGTCTGGGATGAACCCCATAGGCCTATTTAGTGACTTTTCAACTTGAGAAAATTATTGGTTGTTGTTGCAGGTGCAGGTCTCAGACCTTAATCGCGACCGCGAGAAAGGCCACATAATTGTGATGGCCTATTTCTTTGGGTATCATGACCGCAAGGTCTCCTTCACGCAATCGTGATGAAGGGTCTGCAGACCCGATACTCATTTGCTCTTCGTGACCGCATGGCTGGACCATCGCGATCGTGATGGTCTAGCCAACATGGTTATTGTGACTATGTGGGGTCCTTCACGATCACGATGAAGGACCCCTGGCAGTATATATAGCTTCCTCCTTCGTTTTCAAACATTCAAAACCAAATTCCTCTATTTTCATTGGGCTCTAAGCTCTAAATTGCATTGTGGGATCACTTTAGGCTATTTTCTAGTCCGTGGTTGATTTCTGTCTCCAAATTGTAAGTTTATGACCCTTAATTTTGTTAAATTTGCTAGTTAATTCTCAATTTGTTTTTAGGGTTTAGGGGCTGATTTGGGCTCATTTTTTAGCTTGATTTTGCTCAATAAAGTAAGCATATAATCCTTTTCCCACGAGGAATATTTTTCTCAATTTCATTTTTGAAATTCGCATGCAGCCCCCACAGGTGATTTTTCACCCGATTCTCAACCCAAATAGTTATTTTGCAATATGGGTATTATTGTTCTTATTTTAATGAGTAGATCATCATTATGATAGCATGACATCATTCGGAGGCTTCCTGGAAAGGAAAAGCTCTGGTCTAGTGGGTGCGAGCGCGCGTGATCAGCTTCCAGGTAGGTTACGGCTTACTTACTTCTAGATTTAACTCGTATAAGATAATTGTATGATTTGTGCTAATTGTTGGTGGAAATTTATTGATTGAATAGTGATTTTAAGAGATTTTGATCCTCATAATCGATTTAGGACTTTAGCTTAGAATCGGGGATTGGAATCCTTAGTATTACTCTTGTTTGTACCTGTAGGTCTTAGTTTAGTTGATGTAGTTCCTTTAGTTGTATTTATATATATACATCTTTGCTTGCCTTAGCTTAGTTAGTCAGCCTTGGGGTGTTGGAGTGGTTGACCTAGATATCTGTAGTATGAAATTTCGGGTAGTTCTCGTGATAAGATTAGAAGCTTGTTTTGCATTTTCGCTTATCGTTCTATTTTCATATTGTTATTCATAATTATGTATTTATGGTCTAAGGCCGTATGCGTTAGAATTGCTGGACCCCAGGTCAGTTTACTTGTTTCCTTAACTCATTTTGATTTCTTTCTTTTTTTAGCCAGTTTAGTATGAATTATCTGCGTTAGTGTGAATCAGGGGAGTCGTTGCCTTAGAGTAAGTTCCCGTAGGAGGTTGGTAAGAGTTTGGTTAATTTAGGTGCTATTTTTTTAGAGTGTTGACTAATAAGTTGGTATTCTACCTACTTATTTAGCTTCTAATCTTATGCTTTTGCTAGTATAAAGTGGATAAATAGTGCAATTTGACACGAATTACTTCTATTTTACAGGTTTCTGTGTCTTAGAAGTGTTCGGGGAAGATTCAAGTGAAAATAAGTCAAAATGGAGTAAAAAGGGATGGCTGATCACTGACACCAAGTTACTCATCGCAACTGCGAGAGTGAGGTCACGCGACCATAATGCACAAGGAGAGAGTAGAGACTACGCGACCGCAAAGTAAAGCCATGCGACCGCGTGGAGGAAGAAGTTAGAACTATGCGACCGCGAGGTTGAGACCACACAACCGCGTGGAGAGAAAACACAGAACCTCGCGATCGCGAAGCATGATTATGCGATAGCGATGAAGGCATCATCAGCTGCAGGACATATTTGGAAATTCCTACTTTTGGAAAACCCAATTGATATAAAACTCTTCTCATCCATTTTGGAAGCTATTTTTGGCTATTCTCAAAACTTTTGACAAGCTTGGAGAGCAAGTTCATCAACCAACACTATAGGAGTAAAGATTTGGATGCTCTTTATTGTAAAATCTTTAGTTTCCATTCTTCAAACTCTTGTTCTTAATTTCTATTTTATTGGTGTGTTTATTGAATTGAGATTTGGGTTTGTATTAGAGATAATACTTATTTGGGTATTGAATTCATATATAGATTTTGCTCTTGTTTGATTATTTGGGTCTATTGAATCCTCAATGCTTGAATTTATAGTCAATGGTTGCAAACATTAACTTAGCTTTCTAATTGGGTTGTTGCTTGAGAGAGAGATTCCCTAAGTTCGGGAAGATTCAATAGTGAGGATTTGGGGTTTCCACTCTAGACCAAGGCTAGAGATAGTTTGGTTGCTGAAAACTCCCATCTAAGAGTTGGAGTTAGAGATAACCCAAATCACCCAAGTTAATTGTTGGTTATTTCTTACTCGTGGTGGTTCCAGAGAACCCATGAGGATTGTTGCTTGATTGGTCTAAAGATGGTTAAGTGCACCTTTAGCCAAGACTACCCATGTGTTAATGGGGTGCAAGTCTTGTGAATTAAATTCTCATTCTCAAGTCTCCCTTGTTGTCCTTGCTTTTTCAAAGCAAGTAAAGCCATTGATCAATCTATCTTTTATTTGATTTTCTTTTATCTTTAATTTTAGTCTAAAACCCCCCTTTTAGATATATTTTCCCCTTTTCGTTAATTAAACTCCAATATTCTTTATTAACTCTCGCGACTACATTGTTCTCTGTGGGTATGACCCCGACATCTGTTGGGAATTTAAATATGTTTTGCTCTGATGATCACAATCACCTCCATTAGAGAGTGCTTTTGAGCGTTATCAAAAATGGCACTGTTGTTGGGGAACAATTTGGCGTATTGAGTTAGTTTAGAATTTGAGTTTACTTACTCTAGTTCAATTTTGTGAATAGTTGTTTTTATCTTGTTTATTTTTATTGTGTTGAATGATGCCATGGCATATCTGAATGCTAGTAATATTGATGGTTGCATCCCAGTTTATACAACCCGACTATTGTGTTTATTGTAAAGGACCCCACCTTGGGCGAAGGTGTAGAATTAGCCCTAGGAGAGGGAGGTATTCCCCTACTCGCTCCTATTATGGGAGCAATTGCTATTTGTGTGGTGGTCATGATGGATATTGGAGCGAATGCCTTAATGATGATCGTCGTTCTCCCCTATCTTGTGCTAACAATGTGCTAGTGGTGCTTGTAACCTTAATAGGAATCATGACATAGCAAGAGAAGAAGGCATATGTGTCAAGCTCCAAACCCTCTTGGCTTTGCTAGAAACCCAAGAGGAGAGTGTGCAATCGATAAAGCAAGGCTTTGTGGACGCAAGGGCTAAAGAAGAGGAAGACACAAGGGACGATCATGAATTAAAGGTGTTGTGGCAACCAACTACCCCATGTATGAGTTATGATGTCACGGCATCTCAAAGTGAGGATCTTGTGAATGAGGCAAGCTTGAAAGTGGAGACGCCCAAATCCCACTTCAACCATTGCTCTACCTTAAGTTTGATTGAATGGACAAAATTCAAAGTAGTCAAGATTTTGGAAGACCTTGGAAGGAGGGTGGATGATGGTCTATCCAGTTTTGAGTTTATCATGGAAAGAAGGCAAAACGTCCTTCCTCACTTGAAGGCTGAAAAGTGCAAAATGCGAAATCAAGAGAATGGTCTTCTCATGCTCAAACCTTCACCCCTGGATTGTCACTGAAAATTCGATTCAAGTTTGGGTCGAAGGTTCAAATCCTCCAAATGGAAAGCCAAATGGTGAGGAAACTTGCGTCGTGCCGCGATGTTAAATTGTGCGCTTGATGAGAGGTAACCCATCATTTTTATTCTTTACGTCACTTTTTGTTTCTTTTTTGTTTGTCTTTAGGTGTCCAAAGGGATGAGAAGAGGAACCAAGTGTTGAGAAGCACCAAAAATACCTCTTGTGCTTTTCACACCTGGAAGAGTGCCCGTCGCACAAGCAAATAGTGAACTGAGCAAAAATCTTGGCTGGTGTGAAATAGGTGTGTTTCACACCTCCCAAAGTGCCCATTGCACCTGAGTTCGCACGACGAAACAGTGCACTAGAATTTTTTTTGAAATTTTGGCATGCAAAGAGGCATCGCGATCGCGACCCTTGACCATCGCGATCGAGATGAGGTAAAATCTTAATAACTCTTCGCAATCACGTGGGACACTTTGCAATCACGTAAAGTTGTGTGATCTTAACTCATCGCTATTGCATGACCTTATCACGCGATCGCGAGCAAATGAACCATTTCCAGGTAGTAAAAGATCAGAAGAGCAGTTTCAAAAGCAAAAATTTGCTTTAAAACTTGACTTCTTTTCTTTCCTAAGGCAAGAATACAATCTACCATCAACTTCAATTCTGTAGCATCTTTGCAACTTCAAAGGTATGATCTCCATTTTCTCTTCTTTGATGCGCCCTTGTCGGGCTTGTTTTTATATTAGTGTGCCCTCATTGGGTTTGTTTGTTGCCATGGATGGAATTGATGGTTTAGGTTTCTAGTTTCTTTTCTAATAGCTTCTTTGTTTTCTTTTTATAGTAGGTTTGTTGGATGTTTTTGATCCAAGGGAAGTCTGAGTACCCGTTAGGCTAGATATAACTTGCTGAAGCCGAGAACATTACATCGCACACGTCGACATGTGAACCACACGAACTTCGCACAAGCCACTGCCTAGATTGAGCGTTGCACGTGCGGCCTGCTCTTTGACATGTGTGAATCGCACTTGATTCCTTTTGTGTTAAGATTGGTGTGTTTATGAGCCTTGAGTAGCTATATCAATTTTGATAGATGAATTGTCCCAATGATAGACGGAGTGAATCATTCTTAAGGGAAAATCGTTATCTTTTGAGATTTTTGTTGCAGTTGACTTATTTGATACAAATGGAGTTAGTCTTGCATGATAAGCAAAATAGGCATGCCCCTCTAAAAAAATTTGCAAAAAAATACATGGCAAAGAGTGATTTTGTAACAACTCTTTTGATCTTTTTGTGACTCTTGACTCATTAGCAATGTTAATGGAAATGTGGCTCCTTTTTGTTCTTGTCTAGGAAGTTAAACTTGATCCTTCTTGAATGACTTGCATGCCATGTGTGGTAAGGTTTAGTTGAATATTTCTCGTGCTTGCTTGTGTTAACTAGAACTTGCCCGGTTAGTCTTTAATGCTAGTCTTGATTACTCTTGCTTGGAGAAATAATCTTAGGCCTTCTTTGTGATTATTAAATCCTACTTAGCCTTAAAAGCCACCATTGCACTTAAATTGAGTCATTAGTCACTCCTCTTGAGCTTAATACCTTTTCTTTGGCAACCTCGTTACAAGCCTTGAACAATCTTGACAATGAATCCCTCTCTTGAACCCATCCCTCCTTGAACTCCATAAGTGTGAAATCGAGGCTAAAAGTCTAATTTTGGGGGTTGATAAAGGTACTTTGGAGGTGTACTAAATGAGTAAATCGTAGTTTGTTGCTTAAGAAGAATTGCCAAAAAGAAGGAAGAAAGAAAGCAAAATTAAAAGCAAAGAGGAAAGGAAAGAAAGAAAATCCTCCAAGGTGAAGCAAATGATAAGAGTTGGGGCTTCAAATGAAAATAAGTGAAATGGGTGCCTCGTGTTGAATGAAAATGAAAAGAAATGGGTTGGGTTTGAATTGGAAAAGTTGTGTAGAGTTCGAGGAGGGTGCAGTCACTTGAATCCAAATGCATATCCTACCCGTCCTCGAGCCTACATTACAAGCTTAGAAAAGCCCTTTGTGATCTCCAACCGATTATTTTTGAGGGAGTGGAAAATAAAAATAAGGGCAAGCCTATGGTTGATACTTGTTAGCACTTGAACTTCCTTGTAAGTGTGAGTGTTTGTATTTGTCACTTGTGATTGTCTTTGTACACATTGTGTTTTTGGGACTTTTGTTCTTGTGAGGGAATGCAAGTTAGGATAGTTGGTGATATTGATGAACTCCGAAAATGAGTCAATTGAGCATGTTTTGGTGAGCTAGTGATTTTGAGTCACATCTTGAGGATTGGATGTTGTCACTTGGTTGTTCTTAATGTTCCATTGCATCCTTGAATTGTGTTTTGAATAGAGGAGAATGCTTAGATTAAGCTATCTTGTAATTGACTAATCGTTAGTACCAACCGAAGTCATACTTGGTGATTGAAATGGGTTACCCTTGAATTGAAGTGATTTCGTTGCACTTGTGTTGTGTGTCTCTTGAAGTTGAATTTTTAGTTTCTTGAGGACAAGCAATAGTCCAAGTTTGGGGATTTGATAAGTTGGTATTCTACTTACTTATTTAGCTTCTAATCTTAGTAAAGTGAGTAAATAGTGCAATTTTACACGAATTACTTCTATTTTATAGGTTTCTATGTTTTAGTAGTGTTTGGGGAAGATTCGAGTGAAAATAAGTCAAAATGGAGCAAAAAGGGACGGCTGACCACTGACACCAAGTTACTCATCGTGACCGCGAGAGTGAGGTCACGTGACCGCGATACATAAGGAGAGAGTTAATACTACACGACCGCGAACTGAAGCCACATGACCGCATGGAGGAAGAAGTTAGAACTACGCGACTGCGAGGTTGAGACTACGCGACCACGTGGAGAGAAAACATAAAACCTCGCGATCGCGAAGCATGATTATGCGACCGCGATGAAGGCGTCATCAGCTGCAGGACAGATTTGAAAATTCCTACTTTTGGAAACCCCAATTGATATAAAACTCTTCTCAGCCATTTTGAAAGCTATCTTTGTCTATTCTCACAACTTTTGGCAAGCCTGGAGAGCAAGTTCATCAACCAACACCATAGGAGTGAAGATTTGGATGCTCTTTATTGTAAAATCTTTAGTTTCCATTCTTCAAACTCTTGTTCTTAATTGCTATTCTATTGGTGTGTTTGTTGAATTGAAATTTGGGTTTGTATTAGAGATAATACTTGTTTGGGTATTGAATTCATATATAGATTTTGCTCTTGTTTGATTATTTGGGTCTATTGAATCCTCCATGCTTGAATTTATAGTCAATGGTTGCAAACATTGACTTAGCTTTCTAATTTGGGTTGTTGCTTGAGAGAGAATTTCCCTAAGTTTGGAAAGATTCAATAGTGGGGATTTGGGGTTTCCACTCTAGACCAAGGCTAGAGATAGTTTGGTTTCCAGAAACTCCCATCTAATAGTTGGGGTTAGAGATAATCCAACTCACCCAAGTTAGTTGTTGGTTATTGCTTACTCGTGGTGGTTCGAGAGAACCCATGAGGATTGTTGCTTGATTGGTCGAAAGACGGTTAAGTGCATCTTTAGCCAAGACTACCCATGTCTTAATGGGGTGTAAGTCTTGTGAATTAAATTTCCATTCCCAAGTCTCCCTTGTTGTCCTTTCTTGTTCAAAGCAAGGAAAGCTATTGATCAATCTATCTTTTATTTGATTTTCTTTTATCTTTAATTATAGTCTAAAATCCACCTTTTAGATATCGTTTGCCCTTTTTGTTAATTGAACTTCAATAAGTTGCTTGGATTCTTTATTAGCTCGATCGCGACTACATTGTTCTCTGTGGATAAGACCCCAACATCTGTTTGGAATATAAATGTGTTTTGCTCTGACGATCTCAATCACCTCTATTGGAGAGTGCTTTTGAGCGTTATCATTGACCTTTTCTTTTACTTGTGGGCTTTATTACCTCAGTGCGAGTTGACTAGCCTTGATTATGTTTTTGTGTTCTTGTATTATAGTTGTTTCTTCATGGCATATGAAAGACTTGGTTTAAAAGCATCATTTTCAGTTTCAGAAATGAATTTTTAAGAACAATTTTGGTAATTTTTTTACTTTCTTACGGAAAACGTGGTATAATTTATGAAGTATTAGTTGGAGATAAACTTGCATGCCCGAGGGTATGTGTTTCGGGTGGTTTTACTGATATTTTAAACTTGCATGTATGAGAGTAAGTGTTCTGGATGGTTGTACTGGTATTTTGAACTTGCATGCCCGAGGAAAAGTATTCCGGGAGGTTTTACTAATTTTGATCATGGCATGGTTACTGGGATATGGTTCGGATTTTGTATTTGAATTTTGCGAGTCTCCCATGAGCCCTACCTTTGCAAGCTACGACTGGAGGAGAAGTATACGATACTATTGGCACTTGGCACAAATCATATACGATATTATGACACGATTCCACCTGCATTACCCTATTAGGTTGATTGTTAGTCATTATTGTGTACCCTCTGAACTTATAGGGGGTCCAGTTAGGTCTATTATTTGCTGGTTGTACCTTTCGGTCTTATAGGGGTCCAATTAGGTTAATCTCTTATTATGTGTACCTTTCGGGCTTATGGGGGCTCAGTTAGGTTGTAGCTAGACTACTCTATTTTGCGTTACTTCACATCGCTCTACTTTTCATGTATATTTGTATCTATCTAGTACTCCTTATATTGTAGAAGCTTTTGTACCGATTGATACCAGGTTTTGAGGGTTTCCTATATGACTTGCTCCTTATTTCCGCATTATTTTGTTCTCTGCTCTTTTTTTCCTCTATCGTGTATCTGCTTGTTCTGCTTTTAAGTTGTGTCTCGTGTTAGCCCGCTACTCGTTATTCCGGGCTAAGAGTTTCGACTTACCTACTGATGGAAGGTAATAGGTGTCATCACAACCTGAGAAATTGGGTTGTGACAATTTAATAATTTCATGTCAGTTAAAAAATTATAAAAAATAATAGAATTGTCAAATATTTAAAATTTAAAATTAATATATAAACGTTTAAAATTGTTACATTAATTGAGAACATAACTTCAATACCAAATAGGATTTAATTATATCTCAAAGTAAAGCAATTTCCATGTGCTATTAGTCTAGCAATTGTTCGAAAAATTAACCATTGGACTATTACTATGAACTATTATTACATTCTTTGAATAATTAACCATGAGCTATTATAACACAATATGCTTTGAAACCTAAGTAGTATAGAATTAGTTTGATTTCGGCAAAAAAAAAAATAGGATTAGTTTGATTTCGGGAAAAAAATAGAATTAGTTTGACTGTAATAAGAAAAGGAATAAAACATCATACACATTCCTTATTGTATTATAACTCATTATTTTCAGTTGTGTCCTTTTCTTATGACTTCTTATTAAAATTAATATAATCGGCAAAAAAAAATAGGATTAGTTTGATTTCGGGAAAAAAAAATAGAATTAGTTTGACTGTAATAAGAAAAGGAATTTCATACACATTCCTTATTGTATTATAACTCACTATTTCCAGTTGTGTCCTTTTCTTATGACTTCTTATTAAAATTAATATAAATAATTAAACCTGAAGTATATAACATTTTATAAACCTTATCATGCAGTTCTGCATCAAGTTCTAAACTTTTAAGCTTATTAAGCTTGCAATTTAGAGCAATATGCCCTCGCTTTCCACATTTGTAACACTTGATTTTAGAAAGGTCTCTTCCTGACCGATCTTTGGTAAATCTATTAGATTTATGAGAGCTTTTCCTAGTTTCTCTTTCTTCCTTAGATCTTCTTCTGGATCTTCGTCTCCTATTAGAACTTTCAGTTTTAGGGGACTGATAATACTCTTTTTTGCTGCCATAGGCTGCTGGTTCAGGTAGACCGAACTGTGTGCAAAAGTCTCCAAGCTGAGATCTTTCTTTGTGCTTATTCATTTTAAGCTGTTTAGACATGAGAAGTTTGTTGCACAAGTTTAATCCTTCCTGAGTGCAAATTCCTATTAGATTCCCATAAGTGTAATCCTTATAGGGGATCTCAAGGTGATTTCCTCTTAGGGTTTTCCTAACCCTTTCTGCAAATAGCGAAGGAAGGCTGTCTATAAACTTAGCTTTCTAATATTCGCATTTATTTTCGGGTAACTCCATGACCCGACTGAGAAATATATCTTTGTACCACCTCCATTTGGTCAACGTAGGCATTTAAGACCATTGAGTAAGGTACGAATCATTTCATGCTGGGAGGTAAATCTACCATTAAAATGTTCTAATATGGTCATAACCAGAGTGTACACCGCATCTTCTCTATTTTTAACTAGAGCCATGCCTAGGTTATCAACACCTTCATTTTCGGCAATTGCGTTAATAATAGAGGCTTTCTCCTCTATATTTAAGTAGTTATCCCACCAACCTCTGAGCTGACCTGTAAAACCTACAACAATCATCTTGGAGATAGATCTATCATTATTTTTAATGCTTTTGCAAATAGTTGCATACATAAGCATTCTATGAACAAGGATGGTTAACTATCTATCCGTTAACCCGTCAAGGTTCCATTCGTAAATTTCGGAACCGCTGTAGGACGTACTTGTCTGATTCCAATATCGTTCCTCTATCAAAACATCTTGAGGAGTAGGACGAGGATAGTAGAAGGTATTCATCGTTGGTTTAGTAGCATAACTACTATTCTTTCGAGGGTAACCCTTAAGCTTATTAAGCTCAGTTAAAACATGATTTTTATAATCACCGGTTTGATCCATTTTTTCGGATAACTCTTGTGACAAATCAATAGATTTTATATTTAAACTAGAAAACTTTTTATCAAGAAGTTCTTCTAAATCATTTAACGATTTAAATTTAAAATCCTGAATCTCAGGAGGCCTTTGAATAAAAGTAGGAACAACATCTTTTTTACTTCCAGAAGTAGAAGAGACGTTGGTTTTAGCTATATCTGCTTTTATACCTTTTAGTAAAATGGTTAGCTCATCAAGTTTTTTATCAAGAGAGCTAATATGTTCTCCCAAAATTTTGACATACAATCCCAAATAATTATTTTGAGAAACGAGTTTATTAATCTCAGAAATACTTACTGAAGCAATTTCTCCGTCAATTAATTTTTGAAATGCACTGAATATAATACCCGTATTGTTAGGAAAAACAAAAGCAGACTGTGGAGGGTAAACGGTTGTCGTAAGTTTACCATCTCCATCGCGATAAGTCCTTTCAATAGTATTTACATATAAAGGCAAATAAGTGGTTATAAATCAAGGAACAAAGTGCATAATTTGATTATGCAAGGCACAAGCCTCATAGAATTCTTGAAAAATATTATTCATATCATCTTTATTATAAGATTCAAAAAACCAAGTTTTAAACTTGTTCCACTTTACATCAAAAAATTCCTTTTGAATTAGTTTTCTTGCCAGGGAACCTGGGTTAAAATCTAATTGGTGTGGAATTATTAAATATCATTTAGATTGAACTCCATATCATAAGCAGTAGGGAAGTCCTTATCAGAACTATCATCTTTGACATCATTAACCTGAACAATATTAGTCCGGGGGTCAATTTTTACCTTTTCCACCTTTGAACTATAATCAGATTCAATAGTGTGTAAAGAAGAAGCGCGATTTCATGGTGGACCATAAATTGGGTCAATAGGAGAAATATGCTGAATATCAGGCAAAAATCTGTGACTAAGAGATCGTCTATTATAAATAGAACTTACCGGAGGCATGAGCCTATGGTTAGACAGGGACTGCCTGTGAGGAGCATAGTTATTTTCCGCGAACTGGATGCAAATTCTCCCATCGAGATTTTGCGAGATGTGAGAATACTCAGTATTAGTAACTGTATCCGTTAACTGACTTGGGGATATAACTGAGTCGAGAGTCCAAGTCATTGGGAAATTAATTTCTTCCCACTTAATTGGTCTCCTGGTGGTGACCTTAGATCTTGCAAAATTCGTTTCCATTAAAATTGTTTGATCGGATGTATCGTATAACTTACATCTTGGATTCAAGGTTGATAATAACTTGAAATAAATTCTATAAGACAAACTTATAAGTTTTGAACCTGGCACATAGTTATAACCATGTGTTTTAACATTTAATGTTAAGGCATCAAGAATATTGACATCAGATAAAGATAACTGCAAATTAGGTTGCGTATTGAAATAAACTGGACCATAGGCCACGATTGATTCAATTGAACCCATAAGAGACTGTCAAAAATTTAAATTTCTAGCATCTCTGAGAGCTGCTAGGAAAGTCTCAGGTAACCCTTTAAGGGTAAGAGGTTTAAAAGCAATTTGAACCATGCCAATATGCAGATAATTATACTGATTTTTATAAAGATCAATGTCACATTTGTTTAACAAACGAATAGTCTGTTCAGAAGAATTTAATGCTAAAGATTGTTCAGTTGTTTTAATCAACTGCTTAGTAGATAGTTTATCAAACCAACCATAATCATAAATGGTCTTAATAGGAACTTTAGGAATCGTCCATTTGTTTAACAAATCAAGGTTTTGAGGTATATCTACCTCCTCAAGTCTAGTACTTTTAGTACTTAATTCTCCGAGATCCATAACACAATGAAGTTCCATATCTATATCTAATACTTTCACATCTATCTCATATATACCATGAACATTTCTAGGCTCTGATACCAGATTACAGGATCAACGATCGGGCGGTAGTACGCCATGGTCAAGGATCAAGCAATTCAGCATCTTATACTGGCTCATAAACGCAGGCATAAGGACTGAAATATTCGAGAATTTTCATACAATTTCTTCAGACTGTATGGAAGAAACTAACTCTTTTACCTGAGCAAAGGGACTGTCAGGGACCACAGTACATACTCTTTATTATACTCTTGTCCAACGGTTCTAACCCAATAGCGGTTCTAACCGGACCAAGAGGCACCCTTTTCAACACATTTCACGGGCTAAGGAGGTCATGGCTTGCTACAGACTTGCCAGACAGAGACAATAAGAGTAGTTCTAGATCCGACTGTACCACCATCTCAGAACCAAGTCAAGAAACCTTATAAAAAATTCCTTTCCATTTTAATAAAGCTTAGATCCGTTCATGGTGCATATAGGAGAGACGTTAGGTAAGAGACATAGATATGAAAGCCGTTTAGCCGGACATAGTCCTGTCTAGGAGAATAGAACTAAAGTAAATAAAACTAAAATAAAAGTATATACCTTAGGGACGTCCAAGAGCCAAGGTTGCTTGCAAAACTGATCCAAGAATTTTATTAAGGATCGAAACAGCGGCAAACACTTTCTGATATTTTCTTTACAAAGCTAACTAGAGAGAAGAGAGAGAGTCTATTCTATTTTTTATGTGTGTTCCTACTTAACAAAATGAACACTTATATAGAAAGAAAATAAAACATAAGGAATCTATGTACAGTAGAGATGGGTCCCATATGGGTCCCTGAACAGTGAATCTATTGTTTAAACAGTTTATATACTGTATAGTAATAGTGACAGCTTATCTTCTGTCTTCGTCATACTTTGTTCTTGCCACGTTTCTTTTTCATGGCTTTTAGGGATAGTAACAGGTCTTCGGTGTCCTGTAATTCTTCAGCAGAAAGTATAACTTCTTCGTCGTTGCACTGGACTTCTTCATTGCCGGTTTCACTTCGCATTGAAGTATCAGATTTATCAATCTGGGTTATGTTTTCCAGCAAATTCCTTTTTACTTCTTCTAAGTAAGCGCTTATCATGGCTTCTTTATCTCCTTTTTGAGTGGAGATTTTTCTGGCAATATGTCGCACTGAAGGATCATGGACACTAATCTTCTTCTGGGGAAGGTTTTTATACTCTACAACAGTTTTTTCAATAATGTCTATTAATTCTTGTCCAATCATTTGCTTGGACTTGGGATCTTTTCCGAGCAATTTTTCCCAGAAATTGTTGTAGAAGACCCGGTATAAAGCAGGAATATTTTCCTCTGTGAAACCGACCTCAGGAGTCCATTTATGAATCCATGGTATCGAGAATTCAATAAAAAAATAGACTTAGTCGATTTTTTCCAACCAGCAGATACGATCTGCGTGATATAGTTCATTCATATCTGGGGACACTTTTGCCCATTCCTTGTATAACTGAAGGAATTTTGGGGGTAAAATGTTCACCGTAGGTCCGTGGTATGACCACCAGTTAATAAACCAATTAGGGATTGACCCTGTAAATATTTTTGCACAGATTTTTACAAACCATGTGTGCTTGTATTTCTCATTATTAATAAAATACTCTATCGAAGGCTTGGATATAATCCCAGTAAGTAAAGCTTATTGAAATGTCGTTGAGGCTTATCTGCCTTTCTCTCATTGTCGACATTCCCCAATCTTCTACAGATATAATCTGTTTGATAATAATTTTTGAGAAGTTATAAACATTCTCTTCAATACTATAACCAGCACTCATGAAGTGTTGAATTTCTGCGCTTCCGGTGCTTGTTAGGATTGTTTCATAATATGCCCGAGTTTTGTATGACTCACCCGGGTAGTATAAACCTTTACTCAGATACCGTTGGAATATTTTCCATGTTTCATTTCTTCTCTGAATATCAGAGTTTTCTAGAAGAAATATAATTTCTCTTTTTTGAAATTTTTTGTAGGATTTGATATCATCATTATCCTCTTTTATGACCGAAGCAAAGGTATTACCTTTTTGCTTTTATGCATGCAAATATGCCTGCACATGCTCGTATAACGAGCTATCTTTTGGAATATCTTCCAAATTAATGACCTGCTCAGGGGTAGCGGCAGAAGATGAAGATTCACCTTCACTAGAAATCCGTTTATTAAACAGGCTTCTATTTCCCATCTGTATGACCGAGTAATTTGATCGATATGACGATCCTTGTGAACTGGAATGTCCAGAGGACCTTCCTGGGGCTGATCTTCCCCGTCCTTTTCCACGAACTTGCCTCCACGGCGGGTCCATCCTGTAGGGAAACATATTAGTCATTCTGAAAATAATCTGTTAAGTCTTCCCGGATTATTTCCGAGTAGTCATGAATAGATAAATCTTCTCTTACTAAATCATCTATGACTATTTTAATAATGAGTTTTTTAAGATCTAAAGGTAATATTACCTTTAATATGGAAATCAAGGCTTTTTCAGAGAAAAATTCGTAAAACATTTTATTGAATATATTCTCTAGATAAGAAGTACGGTAAAGAATTATCAATTCCCTTTATAATGAATATCAAAATCAAAGGGGGCTAGTTGAGCCTGCCATCTAGCAAATATAAGCTTAGAGGCATCATGCTTAAAATCTTTGTCAAACATATATTTGACCGATTGAGCATCAATTTTTATTAAAAACTTTTGATTGTATAAATCATCTTGAAATTTAAGGACACACTTAACAATTTTAAGCATTTCATGAGCCACAGTTGCATATTTTTCTGTCCATTTACCTGAATGAAATCTTATAAGATATTCATTTTTTTCATTGGGATTAATTTGTTTAAGAATCCCACCGTAATCAATATTTGAAGCATCTGTTTCAATAATTTTCTGCCAAGCAGGGTTAGCAAGAGTTAAACAAGGTAAAGACTGAACTCGTAGTTTGATGTTCTTTACCAGAGTGGTGTGACTATTAGTCCACGTGGATTTATAATCCTTTTTGAGCCTGTCATATAACGGGGCTAAATCACAAGAAATATTTTTATAAAAGGGGGAGATGTAATTTAAACTACCCAAGAATCTCTGCAACTGAGTTTTATCGGTAATAATGTCAGGAAACTTTGATGCAAAGTCGATGGCCCTCTGAATAGGAGTGACTTTTCCTTGACAAATTAGGTGTCCTAGAAAACGAACTTCAGTTTGGAACAAACTCATTTTTGGTTTAGAGATAACCAAACCATTTTGTATAACAATTTTCTTGAAGATATCAAGGTGTTTCACAAGCATTTCAAGGGTTTTAGAAAACACCAGAATATCGTCAATATAAACATAATAAAATCCATATATGGATTAAAGATGTCATTCATAATCTTTTGAAACTCTGATGGGGCATTTTTTAAACCGAATGGCATGACATTCCACTCGTATTGCCCAAAAGGAACATTAAAAGCAGTCCTATAAGAATGCTCTTTAAATATATGAATCGTTCAATATCCTGATTTTAAATCAAATTTTGAAAATATATTGGCGTCGTATAATCTAGATAATAAGTCTCTTTTATTGGGGATAGGATACCTTACCCATTTTAAACATTTGTTTAAAGTCTTGTAATTTATTACTAACATGGGAGCTCCACGTTCTTTTTCTGCAGCATTATTCATATAAAATGTTGTGCATGACCAAGGAGATTTAGAGGGTTTTATCAAACCTTCTTGCAACAAGTTATCAATTTTCCTTTTGCAGAATTCTACTAATTCAGAATTCATTTGGCAGGGACGGGACTTGGTCGGGATATTATCCTCAGAAAAGTCTTTCTCATATGGAAGGGTGACAATATGCTTTTTTCGATTCCAAAAGGCACTGGGGTGATCTGCGCAAATATCAATGGCGATCTGTTCGGAAATTATTTTAATTTTTTTCTGTTTTTAGCAGATTTGAGAGACTCAAATATATTCATGCTAAAGAGCTCATATTGTAATGAATCGACATGCTTTTGTTTTATATCAATTAAAGCATTAATCTCACGAGTTATTGGCTCTGTGATAAAAGTATAACTTATTTTATCATCTTTATACGAACCTGAAAATCCTTTTGAATCAATATGAGTAAAAGGATATATTGCATTTATAAAAGGTGTTCCAAGTATAATTGGAGGATGCAACTGATGTTTTACCAGAAAGAAGAAATGAGGAATGCAAACCTTATTCTGGCATATTTTTGTATTAGAAAGCTTATACTTTATACCTAAAGCATGTCCTGATGCGAATTTGACCATGTGCATAGTTTTTTGAAAGTATTTTGAGGGGACAAGACCCTCTTGAATGCAGCTAACATCTGCACCGCTGTCGATCATAGCAACGTTAGTAATAAAGAAACTATTATCAATTAAAATGGTGCATTTAACATACCATTTATGAGCAGTGAGAACCTGCATCATTCCTAAAAACATGTTATTTTCAGGATCCATTGTGAGAGGCTCATCATGGTCGACCTCTTTGCCTTTTGAAGTAATGGCTTGAGTTGAACTGTTATGAACATTGTTCTCAATCTGAGAAATCCTTTGGTCGCAAATAGCCTGGTTATGTCTGAGAACTTTTATTTCTCTCTTGAGGTTTTCAACCTCTTCCTTTAGATCATCGAAAGAAGCATCTCTTTCAACAAAAGCATTCTTATTTTTTATCATTAATCGGTTATCAACTTCCTTTAATGAATAAGGAGCATAATAATCAAAATCATTTTTTTTGTTATCAACAAGGCCTTTTGAAGTGCTAGATTTATTATCATTAGCAGTGGCAAGATTAATAATCTTTTCTCGAAGTTTGTTATCAGTAACTTCTTTTAACAGTTCAATAATGTCAGAAGTAAAAAAGTTTTAAGATTGAAATCTTGAAACTGTGATTGCAATTTATAAACTTCATCTTCTTCACAATTGCATGTATTACTTTTGCAAGTGGCACACGAACCATTAAATTGTTCTTTATGGTCAGATAAATCAATAAGATCAATGTCTGAACCTGCTTCTGAATACGAATCATAGTCATCATCAGAACCTGAAGTATATCAATAATTAAGGGCATAAAAATCATTCAATATTTGAAGGATATTTTGATTAACCGACATTTAGTAAAAATTATACAGTATATGAAGATAATAAACTTTTGAAATAATACATAATTTAAAAATATATATTTGACTTGTATATTCGGAATTCCGTTATCACTATAGTATATATTTTGATACTCCTAATTATATAGACCTAAAAAGATGATAAATAAATAATAGAAAGAACCCTTTGAGGTGGGTCAATGATTTGGCTTTGGACTTTCATAATGAGTGTATCAAATTTGAAATCCTTGCCTGCATAATAGAAGCTTGATCTTTTGGATCGTGCTCATCGCACGAGGCTTGCCTAATATGGTATACCTCTCTTATGTAATTTGTAAGCTATTGTACATAAGTGAGGTTTTTTCTGTGCTCACCCAAAGAATAGCGACTACAAATTCCTTTGTCATGTATCAAGTACAATGAATGTGTTCTTAAAGTGTTGACTATAAAAATCCCAAAAGTACTATTTATTGAGGGCAAAGTTGGAGGATAAAGAGGAGATTATAAAAATATATTATCTTGTAAAATAAAATTTATCATCTTGCAAAAATATATCTTTCCAATAAGAATTTAGGAAAAAAATCAGAACAAATCTAAACAATAAACGCAACAAAACGAATAAGTTCACTTATGGTACTTGTGTAAATTCACATTTTGAACTATCCTTTTTTTTTAATCAAAGGTCGGGTCCAAGACCATTATTATTAAATAAAAGATTACTCTACAAAATCTGGTTCAGATCAGGAAATTATATGGAGTGTCCTCAAAAGTGAGTGGTCTTCAATTTATGCCCCTCATAAGAAAAGTCTTTAAAAAAATACTCTTCCTTCTTTTTTTATGTATAGAACATATACATTTTTGCCCCTCTACACCATAACTCTCCATGTTCATTTGTCTCTCAACTCTTAGTTTTCATTTTTCTTTTATCTTTTTAATTTTTATCTTTTTTCTTTTTTTTCTTTTTTCTCAATTTTTTTTTAATTCTCGTTTTCTTTTTTCTCAACCTTTATTTTCTTTTTTTTTCTTTTTTTCTCTTAACTTTTTTTTTGTTCTTTTTTTTTCTCAACTTTTATTTTTTTTCGCTTTTTTTTTAATCTTTATTTTTTCTTTTCTATTTTATTCTTCTCTTTTTTTCTTTTTTCTTAACCTCTATTAATTTTTGCTAATGAACAAAAAAAGTTGGATAATCCGCAAAGAAGATCTTCTTTCTTTGAAATCGAAGTAAACTTAAGAGCGTGCTTTGTTGTTTGGAGGTCCTTTGGAACAAGTCTTGCCTCTAAGACAAATGTTATAGAACATCTCATAAATCAAGACACAATGAGATAGTGTCAAGCCTTGCTCGTGGGGCATAACTTGTTGTTTGAAAAATTCTTGAGCTAAGTCTTACCTCTAGGCAAGAGTTATAGAGCATCTCATAAATTAAGACACAATGAAGTAGTGTTAACTCTTGCCCATGGGGCATAACTTATTTTTTGGGAGGCCCTTGGGCTAAGTCTTGCCTCTAAGGCAAACGTTATAGAGCATCTCATGATCAATACATAATGTGCTAGTGTCAACTCTTGCCAATGAGGCGTAACTTGTTGTTTGAAAGTCTTTGAGCTAAGTTTTGCCTCTAAGGCAAGAGTTATAGAGCATCGCATAAATCAAGAAACAATGTGGTAGTGTCAACTCTTGCCCATGGGGAGTAATTTGTTATTTCGAAGTCCTTGGGCTAAGTCTTGCCTCTTAGGCAAGCATTATAGAGCATCCCATAAATCAAGCACAATATGATAGTGTCAACTCTTGCCCATGGGGCGTAACTTGTTGTTTGAAAGTCCTTGGGCTAAGTCTTGTCTCTAAGGCAAGAGTTATAGAATGTCTCATAAATCAAGACACAATGAGGTAGTGTCAAGTCTTGCTCGTGGGGCATAACTTGTTTGAAAATCCTTGAGATAACTTGTTTGAAAATCCTTGAGCTAAGTCTTGCCTCTAAGGCAAGAGTTATAGAGTATCTCATAATTTTAGACATAATGAAGTAGTGTGAACTCTTGCCCATGGAGCGTAACTTGTATTTTTTTAGAGGTCCTTGGGCTAAGTCTTGCCTCTGAGGCAAGTGTTATAAAACATCTCATAAATCAAGACACAATATACTAATGTCAAGTCTTGTTCATGGGCGTAATTTGTTGTTTGGAAGTCTTTGGGCTAAGTCTTGCCTCTAAAGCAAGAGTTATAGAACATCTCATAAAAAAAATAAAGGTCGAAAAAATTGATTAAAAAAAAGAGAAAAGAAAAATTTAAAACCAAAGAAAAAATAAAAAAATAGAAGTTGAGAGAAAAAAATAAATATTGAGAAAAAAAGGAAAAAAACGAAAAAATAAAGACAACAAAAAATAAAGATTGAGAAAAATAAAAAAATAAAAAAATAAAAAATAAAAGGAGAAAAAAATAGAATTGAGAGGAGAAAAGAAAAAAAATAAAGATTGAGAAAAAAGAAAAAACGTAGAAGAAAGAACAAAATAAAAAATAAAAGAAAAATAAAGGTTGAGAAAAAAAGAAAAAAAATAGAAATAAAAAAAAAGAAAAAAGAAAAAATAGAAATAAAAAAAAGAAAAGAAAAAAGAGAAAAAGAAATATATATAAAAGTTGAGAGACAAATGAGCATTGAGAGTTATTTAAAAATATTTGAGGTGCAGAAAGACAAAAAGGTAGTTGCTCTATACATAAAAACAAGGAAGACTATTTTTGTAAGATCATTTTTATGGGGGACAAAAATGCAAAGTTACTCCCTTTAAAAGACATTTGTGTAATTGTCCCGGTTCAGATGCACCAGGCCCAAACAAAAAACAAAAATAACCAAAAAGTTGAAAAATAAAAGCAAAGGAAAAGGCGGATAAACAAATAGGAAAGTGAATGGTAGATCTCTCTAGAACTTCTTCTCAGGCTTGTCCATCAGAATCAATATACCTTCGTGGTCCGTGTACAAATTCGATCTCCCCGTTACCATGAACCAGCTCAAGAATCTGTTTAAGCTTCCTCTTCAAGCTCGCGTGATTGTTGGTAAGTCATTATAACTTTGATTATGACCTTCAAGTTCTCCATTTTGGTGAACTCGATTCACTGAATCCCTACTTCTTTTGTGTTGTCTCTGCTCAGATTAAGCTCATTTTCAGAAGATAGCTCCAGTTCTGTCTGCAATCTTCAGATCTTCAAGAGTCGGCACCCAGATCCTGAGTAGCTTATCAGAGTTGATGTTGCTGGTGGCTGTGCTGAAGCTAGAGTAATCGATCCCAGTCTGCTGAAGATCAAATCTGTAAAGAGGATGAGTTTTGGGTGTTTGCACACAAGGCATTTACGTAGTCTCACAAATACCGTGCAATCAACCCAAATGAAGACTTCTTCAACTCCCCTCCTACGGACCTGAGCCTTTAGACCAAGATAAGTACCCTTCAGCCTCTATCCCCTTCAGCCTCTATCCTTCCTCCCTCATACTCCCGCTTTGATTCTTGATGTCTCCTAACTCTCGTCTCCTTGACAAATTGAGCTCAGCAAGGAGCTAATACCACTGCCTAAGAAGAAAAAATAAGGATTCATCGCCAATCTTGTCGGGTAAGCACCTAGACGATGGTACTTGAGATATATGATGATGAAGTTGGCTATTTATTGATATGGTTTCTTGCCTTTTGGTTTGTTGTCTGTGTATGTCTCTGAGTCACCTCCCCTTTTTATCAAATGTTTCATTACGGAATTTTTTGATTCTAAGGTTTGACACTTGTTGTCTGTCCATATGTAGGATTGTAATTGCCTCCCTTGGTAAATCTTGTATTGATGAGTATGAAATAACATCTATACCTGCAAAAAAGAAAACTTGGTTAGCAATAAAATTCGCCAGTTTGTTGCCTTCTCTGTACACATGTTCCACCCTTGCCTCCACCTCCTTTATCATATTCTTGATTTTCTTGATCACCATTGCCAGGTTCCAAGGTACTTCCCAACTCCCATCCAAAATCTTCTTTACAACCAATGAGTCCGTTTCTAGGATCACAGGCAGATAATTATGTTGAATACAATACTCTAGTCCCATCTGCAGTGCAGATACTTCAGCTACTATTTTAGTGACTTCTCCAAGTCTTCTCACCTCAGGTAAGATCCAACATTAAAATAAGTAATTTTAAAATGTAAATCGCGTGTTCATGTGAGTCGTGCACACAAATTCTCTCTTATTGAGATATACCTCAAAGAACTGACAATTATTCAAAAGCCAAATTGTAACTAAGAGTTTAAAGATTTATAAAGAGAGTAAAGAAAAGAATAAATATATTTGAGATTAAAGACACAGTGTTATAGTAATACATATATATATCCTTAAACAAAATAAATTAATTCAAACATATTCTGTTATATTATGAACGAAGAAAAAAGACAATATCATCACTTAATTAATTAAAACAAACTCAGCAGTAGAAAATCATTAACTAAAAGTATATTATGTTTTATCATCTAATCCATAATAGAACACGAATTTAAAGACAAGTTTAAGATTTCTTTATTTAGTGTACCACATAAGTTAAGTTCTAATAGGATATAATTTTTTTTTATCTTAATATGTATTATGATCTCGTTGTATTCTTTCTTTATATGTTCTTGTACAAATTAATAAGATCATTAAGGGTATAAAAGTCATTCAATATTTGAAGGATATGTTGGTCAACCAATATTTATATCATATTTTTATAATAACTAGTCTCTATGTTCGTGTTTTGCACAAATATATCTTGTCAAATACTATGAAATGTATGCTTAAAATAATAAATTTTCTGCTTATATATGTTTTAAAAAGAAATGTCAAGTATTTTAATTTTTATCCAATACAGAATAATTTTATTACAAAATAATATAAATTTTTAAGGGCACAAAAATTGATTAATATTGTCGAATCAATATTTCACATATTTTTTTTTACCTGTGTAATGACTCTAAATGTGAAATAAAAAAATAGTAAAAAACACCCCTAACGTGTTGAAAATGATTTAAATTCGTCATTCTTCCACCTATTGGACGCTTATACCCTTAACATTAATTTTTGAGTTAAAAATGCCGCTTTTTTCACGTACTGAACCCCAACTTTCTTTTACGGTTATAAATATCCCTCCGTTTGATAAAATTGTAAAATGACATATATATGACTTTTAAATATGTGATACTGATTTATTGATCCATATAAATATTAGATTCAACCAAAAATAACTTGACCCGATTAATTTATTATGTAGCTTAATACAATAATATTCTATTATTAGTTACTCCCCCTATTATATTTAACCCCTATAGTAAAAGAGAATTTTTTATTTTATTTTAACAAATTAAAAGAGTTATTGTTTTTTCTATACTATTCTTAGTATTAAATGACAATATAGCATAATATTAGTAAAATTAAAAGTTCCAATTAATTAAACAATTACTATGGTCCACGAATATGAATTGAATCCTCAATACTATAATTTTAACCAACGTGGGAAAGGTTACAATCCTAAACCTTTATGGTGATTGGTGAATTGTCAAACTCTATATTCAATTTGAAATCCTAGTAAATCTTTAATATTACAATTATATTCAATATTTTAATTCTTAAATGATATAAAAGTCCATCAATATTTGAAGAATATTTTGGTTAATCAACATTTATATTCATGCTTTTATAATAAATATAGATAGATAGATAGATATAAATATATAATAGATGAGCGAACGTGCTTTACGTATATATCGCGTTATTGAGATGATGTATGACATATTAATTAGCATTCAAAAGTATCAAGCACACAAAGAATGAAATATAAATCACTATGCTAACTTACCTTACCTAAATTAAACAGAAAAGACGACCTAAATTAAACACATGTGCATGCTTTAATTTTGGTTTTTTCTTCTTCCATGCTTTAATTTTGTTTAATTTATATCCCTTTATAGCAACGTAATACTCATTTTTTTCTAATTCTAATAGAAGGCTTACCATATTCAATTTGAATTGGGATCAAACTAATGGTTGTTAGATCGAAACTTAGTTAAACATGCATGTGATATTTTTTATGTTTACGAAAATAGTCATTCAAATATGGTAGAATTAAACTAAAAGGGTATATAAACCCATTAATATTTTAGGGATATTTTTATATATATATACTAGTTTCTACGAACGTGCGTTGCACCATAATACCATATCAATTATATTGAACAGTTGCATATAAGAATTTTTTTTTGTATAAATGCAATTGATATAATTTAACATTAATGAAAGACAAGTGATCTGAATGAAGATCTCATACATTTTTAAAGCATCGAAACTCGGAAGGGATAATTAAATTGTAAACTTAAAAATATACCTATTATCCAACAATCAATTATAGGAAGTTTGGGTCCTCAAAAATCTTGGGAACTTAGTTTTTTAGAAACTTACTGCAAAACTTTAACATAAGAACATAAAACAATGTTGCTTAAAATAGTTATCACGTAAATAATTGTGAGCAGATTTCGAGCATCATGATTTTAACGACGGGTATAATTTTTATTAGACTTTGAATTAGAACTATTTAATTTGCTATGTATTAAATCTTGATTGTTTGACCATTTTATGATTTTTATTTTTTATTTTTATCGATTAAAATTATTAAATATTTGATATTGTCTGGTTACATTTTAAAATTAACTTTAATATTACATTTTCATTCAATTTATTTTGTGTAAGAGAAATTAGATTGCATGGAATTACTATAGCCAATAAGAAAATAGAATTAAAAAATAATACTAATAAATGAACAGTAATGCTAAAAGATGTTAAATTTAAAGTAGTTGCATTCTTATGTTGTTTTGATCTCAATTATTATATTTAAATTTTTATTGAAATAAAACATGACATATTAAAAATTTAAAAGAAACAAATAAAATGTACGAAAGTAATAAATAAGTTAGGAAGAAAACTTATGTCTTAGTATTACTTTGCTTGAACTTGGTAATTTCATAAAATTCAAAGAATTAATTATGGAAATCAATTTTGCAAGATCCAAGGTCACCACTAGAAGACCTATTAAGTGGGAAGAGATTGATTTCCCAACTTAATGGACTCTAGATTCGGTTATATCGCCAAATCAGTTAATTAATGTTGTTACTAACTTTGATCTTTCTCACATTTCTCAAAATCCCAAATGGGAGAATTTGTATTCAGTTTTCTGACAATAGCTATGCGCCTCATAGGCAATCCTTCGCTAACAACAAATTAGTGTCCTCTGTGGATCACAGTCTTAATAGACGATCACTATCTCGTCATAGACTTTTGCCAGCCATGAATCATATCTCCTCAGTAGAACCTGTATATGGTCCAACTCGAGACCGTGCTGCTTCTTTGCATACTATTGATAGCAACTCTTTGGTTGAAAAGGTAAAAGTTGACCCGCAAACTAATATTGTTCAGGTTAACGATGATGCTTCTGACAAGGACATTCCTTCGGCCTACGAGATGGAGTTTGACCCCAATGATTCTTAAATGATTCCACACCAAATCGATTTTAGCCCAGGTTCCCTGGCGAGAAAGCATATTCAAAAAGAATTTTTTGAGAAAAAATGGAATCAATTTAAAACTTGGTTCTTCGATTCTTATAGCAAAGAAGATCTTGGTAAAATCTCTCAAGAGTTTTATAAAACTTGTGCTTTACATAATCAGATTATGTATTTTGTTCCGTGGTTCATAACTACTTATTTACCCCTTTATATTAAGGTTATTGAAAGAACTTACAAGGATGAGAGTGGTAATCTTACAAAAGCTATCTACCCTCCTCAGTCATCTTTCATTTTACCAAATAATACTGGTATTACTTTCTCAGCTTTTCAAAAATTTATTGATGAAGATGTTGCTTCCATCAGTATTTGCTGAAATTAATAAACTTATTACTCAAAACAATTATTTGAGTCTTTATGTTAAAGTTCTGGGCGAACATATTAGCCCTCTTGATAAAAAACTCGATGATTTAACAAATTTAATAAAGGATATAAAGGTAGATATGGCTAAAGCAAACTATTCCGTTTCCAAGGATATCACTTCTTCCTCAAAGCTCGCTATTGTTTCTACTCATATCCAGCGGTCGATTGAAATTGATGATTTTAAGCCAGGCCATTTAAAAAACTTGGAAGATCTCCTTGATAAAAAGTTTTCAGGCTTAAATCTTAAGCCTATTGACTTATCGCAAGATTTTGCTGATAAAGTAGAAGCCACTGGTGATTTTAGGGATCAGATTTCTTCAGAGTTTAATAAACTCAAGGGTTACCCCAAGAAAAATAGTGCTTACGCTACCAAACCTAGCATGAACACCTATTATTATCCCCGTCCTACACCAGAAGATGTTCTCATAGAAGAACGTGACTGGAATCAGACTAATACGTCTTATAGTGATTCTGAAATTTATGAATGGAATCTAGATGGGTTAACAGATTGACAATTAACCATCCTTGTTCACATGATGCTTATGTATGCAACCATTTGCAAAAGTGTTAAAAACACAGATAAGAATATCTGCAAAATGATTATAGCAGGATTTACTGGACAGCTCCGCGGTTGGTGGGTTTCCTACCTTAGCATGGACGAAAAGGAGTGATAAGTAGCGCGCCTTTTACCCGAGCTAAGGGTCTGTCAGGAATAAAATACATACTACTTATTGAGCCCATGTGTTTGGCAGTTATGAGACAGGATCAATGACCTAGCGGTAGTCCGCCTAGTCAAGGATCAAGCAGTTCATCATCCTTAGGTAGTTCAACTACATAAGAATCGAAATATACAAGAATTTTAGGCATAGTTTCTCAGACTACATGGTGATAATTTTTACCCGAGCAAAAGTCCTGTCAGGAATCCAATATATACTACTTATTGAGCCCATGTGTCTGGCAGTTTCAACCGGGTAAAAGGCGCCCTACTTATCACTCTTTTTCGGGCTGATGACCATGCTGGCCAGACGGAGCCATTAAGGCAAAGCCAATAAGAGTAGTAGTAGATCCGATTGTACCTCGATCTCAGAACCAAGTCGAGAAACCATACTAAAATTCTTTTATATTTAAGTAAAGTTTAGATTCGTTCATGGTCTATATAGGAGAGAAGTTAATTATTCGACATAGATATGAGGTCTTTAGCCTGACATAGTCCTGGCTAGGAGAGACGGTACTTAAGAAGAAAAGACAGAAAGAAATTACTAACCTCGGACGTGCGTCACCAAAGTCTATATTCTGAATAACTGGCCGGATTTTTATTTATTTATTGGATTTCGGAAGTGCTTCAAAGTGAAATCTTTACAATGATTTACAAACTAAAAGAGATATATTTTTTTTTTGATGCCCTAAACAAATGAAAGACAATCCTATTTATAGAAAAATTTGAAAACATAAGGCATCTTTGTACAATAATAACGGGTCCCATCTGTTCCCTAAATAGTGTATCTACTATTGAACAACAATGTATCTACTGTTTGTGGCATTTTTGTTATATAGATGGTTTGATCTCTATTTTTATTTTTCTTTCATTTTTCGGAGGAAATCTTCCGCTTTTTTCAGAGCATCTTCTGACCCTGTTGTTTCTACAGGTTGAGCTTCTTGTATATCTTCTGAGGCGTCTTCGCTAGTTTCACTTCGCATAGAAGTGTCTGATTTCTCATATTGAGTAAGATTCAGAAGCAGACTTTTCTTGACTTCTTCTAAATAGCTATTGATCATGGCTTCTTTATCTCCATCTTGAACAGAGATTCTTCTGGCAATGTGCCTAACCGAGCTATCCGTGACTATCTTCTTTTGGGGAGAAGTACTATATTCATTAATTTTATTTTCAATAAAATTCATCAGTTCCTGTCTGTATAACTTTTTAGTTTTTGGATCTTTCTTTATTTGTTTATCCCAATTTTTTTTATAAAAGATCCTGTATAAGCATGGGATTTGTTCTTCTGTGAATCCCACTTCTGGGGTCCATTTGTGAATCCAAGGGATAGAGAATTCGATGAAGAAATATATCTGGTCTATTTTGTCCAACCAACAGATATGATCTGTGTTGTATAACTCGTTAAGGTTCGGGAAAATTTTAACCCATTCCTTGTATAACTTTAAAAATGGATCTGGTAATATTTTTATAGTCGGACCATGGTATGACCACCAGTCAAAAAATCAATTAGGAATTGGTCCCGCAAATATCTTTGCACAAATTTTTACGAACCATGTATGCTTATGCTTCTCATTATTATAATAGAGAACCTTGTGAAAGGCATTAACATAGTCTCAATAAGTGAAACTCATAGGAACCTTATTTAGGCTAATCTGTCTTTCTTTCATTGTGGACATACCCCAATCTTAGATGGATATGATTTGTTTAACAATCATTTTGGAGAAGTTATAAACATACTCACTGGTGTTGTATCCTGAGAAGTGTTGAAATTCAACACTACCCGTATTTATCAAAATGGTCTCATAATAAGATCGGATTTTGTATGACTCACCCGGGAAATATAATTCATTAATTAAGCATCGCTGAAATATCATCCAGGGTTTTTCTTTTCTCTGGATTTCAGAGTTTTCTAAAAGAAATATCATTTCTTTCTTTGCTACCTTCTCAAAAGATTTGATATCATCAATATCTTCTTTAGGTATAGAGGCAAATGTATCACCTTGCTTCTGGAACAAATACTCCTTTAATTGCTCGTACAATAGGCTATTTTCTGGAATATCTTCCAGATGTACTGATGAGGACGCTGCTGTTTGAGCGTTTTTTGAGTTTACCAAACTCATTCCTCCCTGTTGCAGTATAATTTGGAAGAGGATCCGTATGATGATCTTGACGATGATGCTCCAAATGATCTTTCCCTACCTCGTGGGTTATTACCCCTGCCTCGTCCTTAGGTTACCCAAGAAGGGTCCATTCTGCACATAAAATAATTTGTTTTATTCAAATACCTCATAATATAAATCATAGTAATTACGATAATAATCGTTGATGTCGATGATTTCTTCAATATTATGAATAGCAAAGTCATCTGTTACCGTATCCTCTATAATTTTTCACAGGATAATTTTATGTAGGTATCGTTTGAGAGGAAGTAGCTTTAACATTGTAATTAAAGTTTTATCAGTAAAGAAAGGAGACAAAAAACTCATTGTGAAGATAGGTATTCTCTAGATAAGAAATCTGGAAGAAAGTTATCGCTCCGTTTTATAATGGATTTCAAAATCAAAAGGGGTCAATTGCGCTTGCCACCTTGCGAATATAAGTTTGGATGTGTCATGTTTGAAGTCTTTATCAAACATTAATTTGACTGATTGCGCATCAGTTTTTACCACAAATTTTTGGTTGTATAAATCGTCCTGATATTTTAAAACACATTTAACGATAGTTAGCATTTCATGAGCTACCGTCGCGTATTTTTTCTGAGCTTCATTCCATTTTCCAGAATAAAACTTGATTAAGTATTCCCTTTTGTTATGGGGATTAATCTGCTTTAGAATTCCGCCATAGCCTATGTTGGACGCATCCGTCTCAATAATTTTTTGCCACGCCGGATTGGCAAGTGTTAAGCACGGAAGTAATCGTACTCGTAACTTGATATTTTTAACCAAGTTGGTATGACTATAAGGCCATGGGGATTTATAATGCTTCTTTAACCTGTCATATAATGGGGCTAAATCTCGAGAGAATTTTTTATAGAACGGGGAAATATAATTTAAACTACCCAAAAATCGCTGCAGTTGAGTTTTGTCCGTAATAACGTCTGAAAACTTCGAGGCAAACTCAATAGCTCTTTGAATGGGAGTGACCTTCCTTTGGCAAATTTGATACCCTAAAAATCGAACATCTGTCTGAAACAAACTCACCTTTGTTTTAGAAATAACTAAACCATTTTGAATTACAACCTTTTTGAAAATATCAAGATGCTTGATATGAATTTCAAAGGTTTTGGAAAATACCAAAATATCATCTATGTAGACAATGATGAAATCCATATAAGGATTGAAAATGTCATTCATAATATTTTGAAATTCAGATGGGGTATTTTTCAAACCAAATGGCATGACACACCATTCATATTGTCCAAATGGGACATTAAAAGCAGTTCTATAAGTATATTCTTTAAAAATTTGAATCTGCCAATATCCTGATTTTAAATCGAATTTTGAAAATATGTTGGCATCGTATAACCTTGAAAGCAGGTCTCTTTTATTTGGAATAGGATATCTTATCCATTTTAAAACCTTGTTTAACGGTTTATAATTAATCACCAACTTGGGAATTCCACGTTCCTTCTCAGCCACGTTATTAACATAGAAGGCTGTACATGACCAATGAGACTTGGAAGGTTTAATCAAACACTTTTGTAAGAGACTATCAATCTCAGTTTTGCAGTATTCTACTAACTCAACGTTCATTTGGCAGGGCCGAGATTTAGTAGGGATATCATCTTCCGAAAAGCCTTCTTCATATGGAAGAGTGACAATGTGCTTCTTTCGATTTCAAAAAGCACTAGGGTGATCTGCACAAATATCAACTGCAATCTGCTCAAAAATTAGTTTGATTTTTTCCTATATTTTAGCAGATTTCAGAGAGTTCAATATATTCATGCTAAATAACTCTAATTGTAAGGAATCCAAATGATTCTTCTTCATTTTAATTAGAGCATTAATATCTCTAGTCACTGGATCTGTAATAAAAGAATAAGTTATCTCATTATCTTATAAGTGGCGGAAAATCCTTTTGAGTTAATACATGTAAAAGGATAAATGGCGTTAATGAACGGAGTTCCAAGTATGATTGGAGGATTTAATTGGTTTTTAACCAAAAAGAAGAAGTGAGGAATGCAAATTTTATTTTGATAAATTTTTGCATTTGATAATTTATACTTTATATGTAAAGCATGACCTGATGCTGATTTGACTAAATGAGTAGTTTTGTGAAAATATTTTGTAGGCACTAAGCCTTCTTGAATACAGCTAACATCTGCACCGCTATCAATAATGGCAATGTTAGTAATTGAAAAACTGTTATCAATCAAAATAGTACAAAGGAGTTTGTTAATTATATACCATATTTTGATGGTTGAGTGACGAAGGAGAAGAGAGATAGCATTTAACATACCATTTGTGCGCAGTTATAATCTGCATCATTCCTAAAAACAAATCTTGTTTAGGATCAGGGCTAGTAGCTTCTTTATCACTATCTTGATCAGGACTAGTCGTTTTACTTTCTTCAGAAATAGAAATGCCTTTATTTTTTAAAAATTTATTTTCCAAATCAACCTCTATTTGAGTAAGTCTATGGTCTGAAATCATTTGATTTTGTTTTAGAGATTTAACCTCCCTTTTTAAATTCTCAAACCTTCTGTTTTAGAGGGCTTGTAATATCTATCCTTATTACCTTCTGGCGCTGGTAGACCAAATTGTGTACAAAAATCCCCTAGCTGAGATTTTTCCTTGTGCTTATCAATCTTAAGCTGTCTAGCCATCTTTAGTTCATTGCACAAGTTCAATCCTTCATGTGTGCAAGTTCCTATAATCTTTCCATAGGTCAGACTTGTGTAAGGGATTTCACCATGACTTCCTCTTTGAGCTTTTCGAACTCTTTTGACGAATAATGGGGGAAGACCATCTATAAATTTGGCTTTCCAGTATTCGACCTTATTTTCGAGTAATTTCATTACCCTATTAAGGTAAGTATCTTTGTACCATCTGAAATACCCAGGGTCTGACATCGAAGACTGTTAAGGAGGGTACGCACCGTCTCATGTTGGTTGTTGAATCTACCATTAAAGTGTTCTAGAATGGTTAGAACCAAAGTATAGACGACATCTTTTATGTTTTGAACTAGAGCCATACCCATATTATCGACACCTGCATCGGTGGCTATTGCATTTATGATGGTGGTCTTTTCGTCCATGCTAAGGTAGGAATCCCACCAACCGCGGAGCTGTCCAGTAAATCCTGCTATAATCATTTTGCAGATATTCCTATCTGTGTTTTTAACACTTTTGCAAATGGTTGCATACATAAGCATCCTGTGAACAAGGATGGTTAGCTGTCGATCTGTTAACCCATCTAGATTCCATTCATAAATTTCAGAACCACTATAAGACGTATTAGTATGATTCCAGTCATGTTTTTCTATGAGAACATCTTGTGGTGTAGGACGGGAATATTAATAGGTGTTTATGCTAGTTTTGGTAGCGTAACCACTATTTTTCTTGGGGTAACCCTTGAAATTATTAAACTCTGAAGAAACCTGATGCCTAAAATCACCAGTAGCTTCTACTTTATCAGCAAAATCTTGCGATAAGTCAATACACTTAAGATTTAAGCCTGAAAACTTTTTATCAAAGAGATCTTCCAAGTTTTTTAAGTAGCCTGGTTTAAAATCATCAATTTCAATAGGCCGCTGGATATGAGTAGAAACAATAGCGGGCTTTGAGGAATAAGCGATATCCGTGAAAACAGAATAGTTTGTTTTAGCCATATCTACCTTTATATCCTTTATTATATTTGTTAAATCATCGAGTTTTTTTATCAAGAGAGCTAATATGTTCGCCTAGAACTTTAATATAAAGACTCAAATAATTGTTTTGAGTAATAAATTTATTAATTTCAGCAATACTGATGGAAGCAACATCTTCATCAATAAATTTTTTAAAAGCTGAAAAAGTAATACCAGTATTATTTGGTAAAATGAAAGATGACTGAAGAGGGTAGATGGCTTTTGTAAGATTACCACTCCCATCCTTGTAAGTTCTTTCAATAACCTTAATATAAAGGGGTAAATATGTGGTTATGAACCAAGGAACAAAATACATAATCTGATTATGTAAAGCACCAGTTTTATAAAACTCTTGAAAGATTTTACCAAGATCTTCTTTGCTATAAGAATCGAAGAACCAAGTTTTAAACGGATTTCATTTTTTCTCAAATTTTTTTTTTGAATATGCTTTCTCGCCAGGGAACCTGGGCTAAAATCGATTTAGTGTGAAATCATTTAAGAATCATTGGGGTCAAACTCCATCTCGGAGGCCGAAGGAATATTGTTGTCAGAAGCATCATTGTTAACCTGAACAATATTAGTTTGCGGGTCGACTTTTACCTTTTCAACCAAAGAGTTGCTATCAATAGTATGCAAAGAAGCAACACGATCTCAAGCTGGACCATATACAGGTTCTACCGGGGAGATATGATTCATGGCTGGCAAAAGTCTATGACGAGATAGTGATTGTCTACTAAGACTGTGATCCACAGAGGACATTAATCTGTTGTTGGCGAAGGATTGCCTATGAGGCACATAACTGTTGTAAGAAAACTGAATACAAATTCTCCCATCGGATTTTTGAGAAATGTGAGAAAGATCAGAGTTAGTAACAACATTAGTTAACTGATTTGGGGATATAACCGAATCTAGAGTCCATGAAGTTGGGAAATCAATCTCTTCCCACTTAATAGGTCTTCTAGTGGTGACCTTGGATCTTGTAAAATTAGTTTCCATCAAAATAGTTTGATTCGATATATCATATAATCTACATCTAAGATTCAGAGTAGATAATAATTTAAAATAAATTCTATAAGATAAATAGATGAGTTCTGAACCTGGCGCATAGTTATAACCATGCGTTTTAACATTTAATGTTAAAGAATCAAGAATATTAGCATCAGTAAGTGATAACTGCAGATTAGGTTGTGTATTAAAATAAACTGGGCCGTAGGCCACTGTAGATTCAATCGAACCCATAAGAGACTGTCGAAAGTTTAAATTTCTAGCGTCACGAAGAGCCGCCAGAAAAGTCTCTGGTAACCCTTTGAGGGTTAAGGGTTTAAATGCTATTTGAACTATCCCAATATGCAGATAGTTATACTGACCTTGATAAATTTTTATATCACGCTCGTTTAGCAAACGAATAGTCTGTTCAGACGAATTTAAAGCAAGAGATTGCTCAGTAGTTTTAATCAATTGTTTAAAAGATAGCTTACCAAACCAATCATAGTCATAAATAGTTTTTATCGGGATTTTAGGGATCGTCCACTTGTTTAATAAGTCAAGGTTTTTAGGTATATCTACTTTTTCAAGTCTAGTACTTTTACTACTTGTTTCTCCCAGATCCATGAAAGAAAGATCATATCTATGTCAAATAATTCACCTCTATCTCATATATACCATGAAAAGTTAATGGCTCTGATACCAAAGAGACATGATCAATGACCTAGCGGTAGTCCGCGTAGTCAAGGATCAAGCAGTTCAGCATCCTTAGGTAGTTCAACTACATAAGAATCGAAATATACAAGAATTTTAGGCATAATTTCTCAGACTACATGGTGATAATTTTTTCCCGAGCAATGGGCCTGTCAGGAATCCAAAACATACTACTTATTGAGCCCATGTGTCTGGCAGTTCTAACCGGGTAAAAGGCACCCTACTTATCACTCCTTTTCGGGCTGAAGACCACGGCTGGCCAGACGGAGCCACTAAGGCAAAGCCAATAAGAGTAGTAGTAGATCCGACTGTACTTCGATCTCAGAATCAAGTCGAGAAACCATACTAAAATTCTTTTATATTTAAATAAAGCTTAGATCCGTTCATGGTCTATATAGGAGAGAAGTTAATTATTCGACATAGATAGACATGGTCTATCTGGAGCTCAAATTTGATGCCCAGAAAAGTCTCTGGTAACTCTTTGAGGGTTAAAGGTTTAAATGTCATCTCAATATGCAGATAGTTATACTGACCTTGATAAATTTTTATATCACGCTCGTTTAGCAAACGAATAGTCTGTTCAGACGAATTTAAAGCAAGAGATTGCTCAGTAGTTTTAATCAATTGTTTAGAAGATAGCTTATCAAACCAACCATAGTCATAAATAGTTTTTATTGGGACTTTAGGGATCGTCCACTTGTTTAATAAGTCAAGGTTTTGAGATATATCTACCTCTTCAAGTCTAGTACTTTTAGTACTTGTTTCTCCCAGATCCATGAATGAATGATCATATCTATGTCAAATAATTCACCTCTATCTCATATATACCATGAAAAGTTAATGTCTCTGATACCAAAGAGACAGGATCAATGACCTAGCGGTAGTCCGCCTAGTCAAGGATCAAGCAGTTCAGCATCCTTAAGTAGTTCAACTACATAAGAATCGAAATATACAACAATTTTAGGCATAGTATCTCAGACTACATGGTGATAATTTTTATCCGAGCAAAGGGCCTGTCAGGAATCCAATACATACTACTTATTGAGCCCATGTGTCTGGCAGTTCTAACCGGGTAAAAGGAGCCCTACTTATCACTCTTTTTCGGGCTGAAGACCACGACTGGCCAGACGGAGCAGGAAAAACCAATAAGAGTAGTAGTAGATCCGACTGTACATCGATCTCAAAACCAAGTCGAGAAACCATACTAAAATTCTTTTATATTTAAATAAAGCTTAGATCCGTTCATGATCTATATAGGAGAGAAGTTAATTATTCGACATAGATATGAGATCTTTAGCTAGACATAGTCCTGGCTAGGCGAGACGGTACTTAAGAAGAAAAGACAGAAAGAAATTACTAACCTCGGACGTGCGTCACCAAAGTCTATATTCTGAAGAACTGGCCGGATTTTTATTTATTTATTGAATCTCGGAATAGTGCTTCAAAGTGAAAGCTTTACAATGATTTACAAACTAAAAGAGAGATTTTTTTTGATGCCCTAAACAAATGAAAGACAATCCAATCCTATTTATCGAAAAATTTAAAAACATAAGGCATCTTTGTACAATAATAATGGGTCCCATCTGTTCCCTAAATAGTGTATCTACTGTTTGTGGCATTTTGTTGTATAGATGGTTTGATCTCTATTTTTCTTTTTCTTTCATTTTTCGGAGGAAATCTTCCGCATTTTTCAGAGCATCTTCTGACCCTGTTGTTTCTACAGGTTGAGCTTCTTGTATATCTTCTGGGGAGTCTTCGCTGGTTTCACTTCACATAGAAGTGTCTGATTTTTCATATTGAGTAAGATTCAGAAGCAGACTTTTCTTGACTTCTTCTAAGTAGCTATTGCTCATGACTTCTTTATCTCCATCTTGAACAGAGATTCTTCTGGCAATGTGCCTAACCGAGCTATCCGTGACTATCTCCTTTTGGGTAGAAGTACTATATTCATTAATTTTATTTTCAATAAAATCCATCAGTTCCTGTCCGTATAACTTTTTAGTTTTTGGATGTTTCTTCATTAGTTTATCCCAAAAATTGTTATAAAAGATCCTATATAAGCATGAGATTTGTTCTTCTGTGAATCCCACTTCTGGGGTCCATTTGTGAATCTAAGGGATAGAGAATTCAATGAAGAAATATATCTGGTCTATTTTGTCCAGCCAACATATATGATCTGTGTTGTATAACTCGTTAAGGTTCGGGAAAATTTTAACCCATTCCTTGTATAACTTTAAAAATGGATTCGATAATATTTTTATAGTCGGACCATGGTATGACCACCAGTCTAAAAACCAATTAAGAATTGGTCCTGCAAATATCTTTGCACAAATTTTTACGAACTAGGTATGCTTATGCTTTTCATTATTATAATAGAGAACCTTGTGAAAGGCATTAAATAGTCCCAATAAGTGAAACTCATAGGAACCTTATTTAGGCTAAGCTGCCTTTCTTTCATTGTGGACATACCCCAATCTTCGATGGATATGATTTGTTTAACAATCATTTTGGAGAAGTTATAAACATTCTCGCTGGTGTTGTATCCTGAGAAGTGTTGAAATTCAACACTATCTGTATTTATCAAAATGATCTCGTAATAAGATCGGGTTTTGTATGACTCACCCGAAAAATATAATCCATTAATTAAGCATCGCTGAAATATCTTCCAGGATTTTTTTTTTCTCTGGATTTCAGAGTTTTCTAAAAGAAATATCATTTCTTTCTTTGCTACCTTCTCAAAAGATTTGATGTCATCAATATCTTCTTTAGCTATAGAGGCAAATGTATAACCTTGCTTCTGGGATAAATACTCCTTTAATTGCTCGTACAATGGGCTATTTTCTGGAATATCTTCCAGATGTACTGACGAGGACGCTGCTCTTTGAGCGTTTTTTGAGTTTATCAAACTCATTCCTCCCTGTTGCAGTATAATGTTGGAAGAGGATCCGTATGATGATCCTGACGATGATTCTCCAGATGATCTTCCCCTACCTCGTGGGTTATTACCCCTGCCTCGTCCTTTGGTTACCCAAGGAGGGTCCATTTTGCACATAAAATAATTTGTTTTATTCAAATACCTCATAATATAAATCATAGTAATTACGATAGTAATCATTGAGGTCGATGATTTCTTCAATATTATGAATAACGAAGTCATCCGTTACCATATCCTCTATAATTTTTCACAGGATAATTTTTTGTTGGTCTCGATTGAGAGGAAGTTGTTTTAACACTGTAGTTAAAGTTTTATCAGTAAAGAAAGGAGACAAAAAACTCATTGTGAAGATAGGTATTCTCTAGATAAGAAATCTGGAAGAGAGTTATCGCTCCCCTTTTTATAATGGATTTCAAAATCAAAAGGGGCCAATTGCGCTTGCCACCTTGCGAATATAAGTTTGGATGCGTCATGTTTGAAGTCTTTATCAAACATAAATTTGACTGATTGCGCATCAGTTTTTACCATAAATTTTTGGTTGTATAAATCGTCCTGAAATTTTTAAACACATTTAACGATAGTTAGCATTTCATGAGCTACCATCGCGTATTTCTTCTGATCTTCATTCCATTTTTAAGAATAAAACCTGATTAAGTATTTCCTTTTGTCATGGGGATTAATCTGCTTTAGAATTCCTCCATAACCTATGTTGGACGCATCTGTCTGAATAATTTTTTGCCACGCCGGATTGGCGAGTGTTAAGCACGGAAGTGATCGTACTCGTAACTTGATGTTTTTAACCAAGTTGGTATGACTATCAGTCCATGGAGATTTATAATCCTTCTTTAACCTGTCATATAATGTGGCTAAATCTCGAGAGAGATTCTTATAGAATAGGGAAATATAATTTAAACTACCCAAAAATTGCTGCAGTTGAGTTCTGTTGGTAATAACGTCTGAAAACTTTGAGGCAAACTCAATAGATCTTTGAATGGGAGTGACCTTCCCTTGGCAAATTTGATGCCTTAAAAATCGAACATCTGTCTGAAGCAAACTCATCTTTGTTTTAGAAATAACTAAACCATTTTGAATTACAACCTTTTTGAAAAAATCAAGATGCTTGATATGAATTTCAAAGGTTTTAGAAAATACCAAAATATCATCTATGTAGACAATAATGAAATCCATATATGGGTTGAAAATGTCATTCATAATTTTTTGAAATTCAGACGGGGCATTTTTCAAACCAAATGGAATGACACACCATTCGTATTGTCCAAATGGGACATTAAAAGAAGTTCTATAAGTATGTTCTTTAAAAATTTGAATCTGCCAATATCCTGATTTTAAATCGAATTTTGAAAATATGTTGGCATCGTATAACCTTGAAAGCAGGTCTCTTTTATTTGGAATATGATATCTTATCCATTTTTAAACCTTGTTTAACGGTTTATAATTAATCACCAACCTGGGAATTCCACGTTCCTTCTCAGCCGCGTTATTAACATAGAAGGTTGTACATGACCAAGGAGACTTGGAAGGTTTAATCAAACCCTTTTGTAAGAGACTATCAATCTCAGTTTTGCAGTATTCTACTAACTCAACGTTCATTTGGAAGGGCCGAGATTTAGTAGGGATATCATCTTTCGAAAACCTTTTTCATATGGAAGAGTGACAATGTGCTTCTTTCGATTTCAAAAAGCACTAGGGTGATCTGCACAAATATCAACTGCAATCTGCTCAAAAATTTGTTTGATTTTTTCCTGTATTTTAGCAGATTTTTGTAGAGTTGAATATATTCATGCTAAATAACTCTAATTGTAAGGAATCTAAATGATTCTGCTTCATTTTAATTAGAGCATTAATATCTCTAGTCACTGGATCTGTAATAAAAGAATAAATTATCTCATTATCTTTATAAGTGGCGAAAAATCCTTTTGAGTTAATACATGTAAAAGGATAAATGGCGTTAATGAACGGAGTTCCAAGTATGATTGGAGGATTTAATTGGTTTTTAACCAAAAAGAAGAAGTGAGGAATGCAAATTTTATTTTGACAAATATTTGCATTTGATAATTTATACTTTATATCTAAAGCATGACCTGATGCCGATTTGACTAAATGAGTAGTTTTGTGAAAATATTTTGTAGGCACTAAGCCTTTTTGAATACATCTAACATCTGCACCGCTATCAATCATGGCAATGTTAGTAATTGAAAAACTGTTATCAATCCAGATAGTACATTTTAACATACCATTTGTGCGCAGTTATAATCTGCATCATACCTAAAAATGAATCTTGTTTAGGATTAGGGCTAGTAGCTTCTTTATCACTATCTTGATCAGGACTAGTCGTTTTACTTTCTTCAGAAATAGAAATGCCTTTATTTTTTGAAAATCTATTTTCCAAATCAACCTCTATTTGAGTAAGTCTATGGTCTGAAATCATTTGATTTTGTTTTAGAGATTTAATCTCCCTTTTTAAGAAGAATCTCTTTCTGAATAAGAGTTTCTTTTCAAAAGGCGATCATAAACTTCCTTTAAAGAGTAAGGAGCTGAATATTCGAAATCACTTAAATCATTTTTCTTATTTTCAAATGGTTTAGAAGAACTAGAACTAGCTTCAATAGGAGTAGCTAAATTAATAATTTTTTCTCGAAGATTTCTATCAGTAATCTCTTTTAAAAATTCAATCACATTATCAGAAGTGATGGTATTCATATTTAGATATTGGAATTGTGATTGAAGTCTATAGATTTCATCGTTCTTGCAATTGCAGTCTTGACCCTGGCAAGTATCACAAGGGTTAGTACGATTATCAATATTATCAGAAAAATCATCAAGTAATTCAGTGTTAGAACCTGGATCTGAATCGTAATCGTTGTCCGAACCTGAAGTGTATAACAGTCCGTAAACCTTCTCATAGATTTCTTCATCAAGTTCTAAAGTTTTTAACTTATTTAATTTATAGTTGGCAGCAATATGCCCGAGTCTTTCGCACTTGTAACATTTCACTTTAGAAATATCCCTCCCAGATCTGTCTTTGATAAATCTATTAGATTTACGAGAGCTTTTTCGCGTTTCGCACTCTTCCTTGGATCTTCGCCTAGATAGCCTCTTTTTGTGAGAACCTTCTCTTCTAGAGGTCTTGTAATATCTGTTCTTATTACCTTCTGGTGCTGGTAGACCAAATTGTGTACAAAAATCCCCTAGTTGAGATTTTTCCTTGTGCTTATCAATCTTAAGCTGTCTAGCCATCTTTAGTTCATTGCACAAGTTCAATCCTTCCTGTGTGTAAGTTCCTATAATCTTTTCATAGGTCAGACTTGTGTAAGGGATTTCACCATGACTTCCTCTTTGAGCTTTTCGAACTCTTTCGGCGAATAATGGGGGAAGGCCATCTATAAATTTGGCTTTCCAGTATTCGACCTTATTTTCGGGTAATTTCATTACCCTACTAAGGTAAGTATCTTTGTACCATCTGAAATACCCCAGGGTCTGACATCGAAGACCGTTAAGGAGGGTATGCACCGTCTCACGGTGGTTGTTGAATCTACCATTAAAGTGTTCTACAATGGTTAGAACCAAAGTATAGTTGGCATCTTCTCTGTTTTGAACTAGAGCCATACCCAGATTATCGACACCTGCATCGTTGGCTGTTGCATTTATGATGGTGGCCTTTTCGTCCATGCTAAGGTAGGAATCCCACTAACCGCAGAGCAGTCCAGTAAATCCTGCTATAATCATTTTGCAGATATTCCTATTCGTGTTTTTAACACTTTTGCAAATGGTTGCATACAAAAGCATCCTGTGAACAAGAATGGTTAACTGTCGATCTGTTAACCCATCTAAATTCCATTCATAAATTTCAGAACCACTATAAGACGTATTAGTATGATTCCAGTCACGTTCTTCTATGAGAACATCTTGTGGTGTAGGACGGGGATAATAATAGGTGTTCATGCTAGGTTTGGTAGCGTAACCACTATTTTTCAAGGGGTAACCCTTGAGTTTATTAAACTCTGAAGAAACCTGATGCCTAAAATCACCAGTAGCTTCTACTTTATCAGCAAAATCTTGCGATAAGTCAATAGGCTTAAGATTTAAGCCTGAAAACTTTTTATTAAGGAGATCTTCCAAGTTTTTTAAATGGCCTGGTTTAAAATCATCAATTTCAATCGGCCGCTGGATATGAGTAGAAATGATAGCGAGCTTTGAGGAAGAAGCGATATCCTTGAAAATGGAATAGTTTGCTTTAGCCATATCTACCTTTATATCCTTTATTAAATTTGTTAAATCATCGAGTTTTTTATCAAGAGAGCTAATATGTTCGCCCAGAATATTAATATAAAGACTCAAATAATTGTTTTGAGTAATAAGTTTATTAATTTCAGCAATATTGATGGAAGCAACATCTTCATCAATAATTTTTTGAAAAGCTGAGAAAATAATACCAGTATTATTTGGTAAAATGAAAGATGACTGAGGAGGGTAGATGGCTTTTGTAAGATTACCACTCCCATTCTTGTAAGTTCTTTCAATAACCTTAATATAAAGGGGTAAATAAGTGGTTATGAATCAAGGAACAAAATGCATAATCTGATTATGTAAAACACAAGTTTTATAAAACTCTTGAGAGATTTTACCAAGATCTTCTTTGCTATAAGAATCGAAGAACCAAGTTTTAAACTGATTCCATTTTTTCTCAAAAAATTCTTTTTGAATATGCTTTCTCGCCAGGGAACCTGGGCTAAAATCGATTTGGTGTGGAATCATTTAAGAATCATTGGGGTCAAACTCCATCTCGGAGGCCGAAGGAATATTGTTGTCAGAAGCATCATTGTTAACCTGAACAATATTAGTTTGCGGGTCGACTTTTACCTTTTCAACCAAAGAGTTGCTATCAATAGTATGCAAAGAAGCAACACGATCTCAAGCTGGACCATATACAGGTTCTACCGGGGAGATATGATTCATGGCTGGCAAAAGTCTATGACGAGATAGTGATTGTCTACTAAGACTGTGATCCACAGAGGACATTAATCTGTTGTTAGCGAAGGATTGCCTATGAGGCACATAACTGTTGTAAGAAAACTGAATACAAATTCTCCCATCGGATTTTTGAGAAATGTGAGAAAGATCAGAGTTAGTAACAACATTAGTTAACTGATTTGGGGATATAACCGAATCTAGAGTCCATGAAGTTGGGAAATCAATCTCTTCCCACTTAATAGGTCTTCTAGTGGTGACCTTGGATCTTGCAAAATTAGTTTCCATCAAAATAGTTTGATTCGATATATCATATAATCTACATCTAAGATTCAGAGTAGATAATAATTTAAAATAAATTCTATAAGATAAACAGATGAGTTCTGAACCTGGCACATAGTTATAACCATGCGTTTTAACATTTAATGTTAAAGCATCAAGAATATTAGCATCAATAAGTGATAACTGCAGATTAGGTTGAGTATTAAAATAAACTGGGCCGTAGGCCACTGTAGATTCAATCGAACCCATAAGAGATTGTCAAAAGTTTAAACTTCTAGCATCACGGATAGCTCGGTTAGGCACATTGCCAGAAGAATCTCTGTTCAAGATGGAGATAAAGAAGCCATGATCAATAGCTACTTAGAAGAAGTCAAGAAAGGTCTGATTTCTCAAAAATGACAATGTGCTTCTTTCGATTCCAAAAAGCACTAGGGTGATCTGCACAAATATCAGCTACAATCTGGTCGAATATTAGTTTGATTTTTTCCTGTATTTTAGCAGATTTCAGAAATATTATATTATATTATTTATATAAATGTGCATGAAATTATTATTTTGGTTGAACTTGGTAATTTCATAAAATTCAAAGAATTAATTATTTTGGTTAAAATTGGTCACATAATAATGATTAAGTAGGAAAAAAAAAAGGTCAGCCCGGTGCACTAAAGTGCCCGTTATGCACAGGGTCTGGGGAAGGGTTCGACCACAAGGGTCTATTGTACGCAGCCTTATTTTGCATTTCTGCCAGAGGCTGTTTCTAAGACTTGAACCCGTGACTTTCTGATCACATGACAACAACTTTACCAGTTACTCCAAGGCTCCCCTTCTTCTAGGAGTCAAAATAAAATAAAATAATGCAGTACATTAGTTTTAGCCTTTTAGGATTCTTATTTTCAATTGAATTCAAAGTCCTAGCTATTAGGGGGAAAAAAATTAGTACTATTACAGGTAGAATTAAGGTTTCCATGTTTATTTAGGTAGAAGTTTTTAAGCGTGATTTACAATTATATCTTTAAATTATATAAATATTTAAGGGTATAAAAGTCGTTCAATATTTGAAGGATATTTTTGTCAACCAACATTTATATTCATGCTTTTATAATAATATAAATATATATACTAGTTTCTACGTACGTGCGTTGCATGAATATCCTTTGTCAATTATTATAGCATTTATATTAAAAATAATAAATTACATTTGCATGTGGTCACCTAATATCTAAATTTGAGATAGTTAAATATTGTTAGAATCTTAAAAGATATCTAATGGCTTTTTAATTATGGGATTTTATATATACTACAAAAAACTTTTTCCTTTTTTCCTACTGATAAGCGACTTGAAAAAATGATGTCTAATGAATCAGTTTTTATACTTGTGAAATTATAATTTGCTTCTCTCCCTAGGTGATGAAATTCATCTTTTAAAGTAATTTTAGAGTTTATATTAATTTTCCTTGTAGTTAATATATTTATAAGTTTTGAATAAGGTACAATTTTCTTTCACAATTTAGTTATTGGAGTTTATTGTCCTTTCTTTCACGATTTTCTTTGTAATTTTTCTATCAATAATTATGTGTTGGATTTTTGTGATTAGTTTCCATTACAAAAATCTTGTCTTATAATGACTTTTATGTAATATTATTTAATTATAAATTAAATCAAATTGATGCTCCATAGGCGTAGCTCTTCATCATTTTAAAATGCTTTGGAATAATTTCAAATTAAGTGAATTGTTTTAAGTAGGAATGAAAAATCTTTGATTATTTAAAATTATAACCCTACCCATAGTAACTTTAAAAAACGGTATGTGAAGGATTTTTGTTTTTGGATTTTATATATATATATATATATATATATATATATATATATATAATATATATATATATATATATTATATATATATATATATGTTTTATACAAATTGAAGAAATTATAGTCCGAAATAAATTGGGATACTCTTTTGTTATTTTTTGTTACAATTTTATCCTGACTTTACTTAAATTTTTGGGGGCATAAAAGTCATTCAATATTTGAAGGCTATTTTGGTCACTCAATATTGTTATTCACGCTTTTATAATAAATGGTTTAGTGTACGCGCTTTGCGCGTGATTAAAGTTCATACCTCATTTGATAACAAATACTTTAAGAGAAAAAAAAGTTGGACTTAAATACGGATTTCGTCGCTAATTCATCACTAAATTGCTTATAGCTAAAAAAATTTATAATTCATTACTAATTCATTATTAAATAGGATTAACGATAAATTTTAATTTATTATTTAACTTTGAGTCGATAATTCATGTTTATTTACGGTGAAATAATTTTATGTATAAAAGAATATTGAGAATTTTCATTTGTTAAAATAAGTAATACTCCTACTAATAATTCATTTAGAAAATTCATTTGTTTGAAGTATCACATGTGCTGCTTTTTAAAGCTTGTTCGCTTAAAATTCTGCTAGTCTTTGTTTTTTAATTACCCACCGTTATAACTTATAGCGTTACAAATAAAGGTGCTAGCACACAAATTTAATCATGTTATGTTTCAAATAGGTGTGTTCTTTTTCAACTCAAGTAGAGTTCTTGTTACTACACATGATTAGGAGTATGAGTGTCAAACTTTACCAATAATTCCTAAAGTTTTAAAAAATAATTAAAGTAGTAATAAAAAGTAAAAATGACAGTGAAGAAAAATATGACAATTAATAGAAAGGCAATGCGAAACATATATATATATATAGGACATGATAATAAAGAAATTCAAAATCCAAAAGTTTACCTCATTGGTGTTTGCTTGATATTGCTGCACTTTTCAACAGATGGTGCATATGCTCGCTAGAAAAATAAACGTGCACGTTTAATTTGAACCCCAAATAATTGTAGATGTGTTTCTATGATAACTTTTGTGTGGATAAAAGGTTGGTATATAGCTCAATTAATAAAGCATTATTTTAAGTAAAGAAATCATGATCAATATACAATAAGAAACAAATTTGTACATTTTTTTTACACAAAATTTCGGAAAGAACTCGGCTAGAAATATGAAGGAACAACAAATTTAGGAGCTCTTTCAAATTTCTCCATTATCTAATAACTTACAAGATTATAGCTTTCCATTTTCAGAGGTCTTGCACGCTTAAACCTACAAGTCAAAAAGATTTCAATTGTTAAGCTCATGAAATTTCACATGCCTGCGAATAGAATATATGTATCATATATCTCAAGTGCAGTAACTTACCATATAGTACAAGCCATAGGCATTGAGAATATCAAACTAAATAGCAAGACGTAAGCAATCAAGAAATGCCCACTTGGGGGAAGTGATCGCGATCACTTCAATTTGTCAGCCTTCTTGAAGTCGTATACACAAAGTGTGTACAGATATTTGAAGCAGCGAATTGACCATATTCTTGTTCTTCTTGATCTTGACTGACCGTGCATTGTAAATCCTTGATCTCGTGTATTTTCTTCGGCATGTTTGGGTCTTCAAGTAGAAAGTGAGATCAGGAGGATACCCAAGTTTTATCGCCGCGGCTGCCTGGGAGACTCATCTATCGAGTGTCGACAATGTATATAGCTAAAAAAAAAGAATAAGAAGAAAACCTACATTATACTTGGCGTACAAGGTGCTTAGTTGTGTTATTTAGTTCAAATAAGAAAGGAATTTGTATAAAATAGAATGATAATCAAAATTTTAGTTGATTATTTGAGAAAAATAGTGAAAAGACAATTTTGTCTATTGCAGAGTCTTTTAATGAAGGGTAAAAAGTTTAAATCACATTATAAGGTGCTTCACACTTTTAATAATATCGATAATTTTTATATGTCACGACTCAATTTTTCAGGTCATGATGGCACCTACAATCTCTCTGTAGACGTACCAATCCCCGTAGCCCAGAACGGTTCGTAATGGACTATTAACTAGATAAACATGCGAAAGAAGCATTATATATAAGCGGAAGCAAGAGATAAAAGTAGAGAAATATAGCAACTGGAATATATATATATCATAGGAAAATTAAACTATCCCACGACCTGGTATCATAGTAAAAGAGCCACTACTAAATATACAGAGTACTAGAAGGTACAAAATATAATATAAATCTGTCTCTGAATAATAAAAAGAGTACATGGTACAAAAGAAGAGATAAAGGTTAAGCGCCGGTCGCTAGAAGCTCACCCTAGTCTCGGATGTCTGGAAAGCTGCACGAGTCTCCACCCTATCAACGGCGAGAGCTCACACTAGAATCTGCAGCAGAAAGATTCAGAAGTGTAGTATGAGCATCAATTGCAAAGCAATGGATACCCAGTAGGCTCCATTGGCCGACTGAGCGCATATAAGATATAAAAGCAGTAAATAGCAAATATAAGGAAAGTAGTCACAGAAAATAAACAGAGAAGTACACGAAAGCTAGCACAAATAGAATACAAGGAGAAAACAAATATACTAGGCTAGCCACAAGATATATATAAATCACAGAACACAGGTGAAAGAAAGGAGAATGCACCTGGATCCTTGCAACAATAATATATAAAGAGAGGATTTAAGAAGAATGGCAGTATACCGGTAAACTCAAGTAAAAAGGGAAGGGAGGAAAAGCATGTAAAAATATACTCATGCTTGAAACAATACTACTAACTAAATCATGCTGATAACACAGTTCTCAAATATGAATAATCGGACAATAACTCAAATGTAACCTTAAAATGAACCAGTACTACATTAGGATATAATAATAGATCTAGCTACAATCTCAATAGGCTCCCATACACCCGAGAAACACATACAAGTAGAAATAAATCCTCCCGCATCTTATACTACCGGAGCGTACACTCAACAAATAAAAAACAGGGGTGGAACCAAACACAATATGAATGATATGATGTGACATGATGAAACCGGTGTGACAATAGTGTTGTATGTACCTCCTCCGGTGCCTATAGACCCAGTAGGTAGGATCCATAGAAGGACGCAATCGTACACCTCAATTACACCGTATACCCCTCCTCCGAAACTCGCAATACGTAGCCCCTAGTCTGGATCAACAAGGTTTATGGAGGTCCTCGACCACATACTAAATCTCAGAATCTCAAATATAATCGCCCGAAGTGTATTAGGGTCTAAGCCAGTAATCATAATCTCGAAATAAGTGTATGATGTATATCCGGGTCTAAATAAATAATCAAGTCTCAAAACTCCAATAAAGGGTACCCGGAGCATAACTAGGTCTAAATCAGTAGCGCTTGACTCGATCGAGTCTAGTATCGTCTCAAATCAGTAGTAAATATATCTAGCACCATGAGTCGAGTCTAGTATAACTGTGCAAAATCAGTGATAAATCATCATTTAATATCTCTTACTCCAAGAAGATCCATAAAAATCAGTTTCAAATACTTTTATAATTAACTATACTGAAAATGGGCCCTCGAGGCCATGCAAGATTTAGAAAACTGGTGATAGTAGACCCGCAGCTAAAGTAGTAGTAAATAATGCAGAAAAACTTTTTATAGGAATGATAATGGTATGCTCAAACACAAACAGTAGTCCAACGTCTCACAATCAACCTATCGGCCCTGTACAGGCTCAAATCGCTCTACAACATAAATAACCAGCCAAAAATCATAATCCAATATTTGAAACTCATGAACATTCCCAAATAACCCACCATTTATGGTCCAAAGGCAATTACAAAGGCCACACAAGGACATAAGGGTAATACTACAATACTAGATCAATTACTACAACCAACGTAAGAAAATAAGACGGACGAAAGAAGCGGACATGGTATGAGGTGACAACCTAGAATACCCAACTCAAGGATACTAAATAGTGTAATTATAGCATATATACACAAAGTCTATGTAGAGAAAATCCTAACCTACCTGTCGTCCGACGACAAGCTGCTGGAATGACGTTGTCCAAACTCAAACTTCTCCGAGAAGTTTTGAAAAGCAACCACACTATCAAGAATGTAGTCTATGTATTAAAACAAGACTAATGATATCTATATTGCTAAAAGTTTAGCCGGGTTAAAATTCAAGTCACAAGTGGGTCTGTGGGCCTCACAACCCAAAACTAGAAATGAAAAGCACAAAAATATTTTCAACATTCCCGGAAGTACATGCTCCAAAATTGAGTGGAACTAGACAATCAAAAGGGCTCCAAAACAACCCATAATCACAAGAATTAAAGAGGAAATAGGGAACTTACCAACTTAGAGGCCAAGAAATGATCACGGATCAGGAATATGTTCCCGTCCAAGCCTTGGGATGATCTGAAGTGAAGAATGGAGCTTGGAGTCAATTTTTCTGGAGGAATTCATATTTGGGGAGAGTTTAAATGAAAGAGGAGAAGCTGGCCAGCTATATATGCTGCCAGCGCCCAGGCGTAGGCGCACTAATGCCACAACGCCCAGTCAACCACAGGTGCACTGCATGCCAATGCTGGCAGGTGCGGCCCAGGCAGGCACAGGCACTGCCAGGCACCCGCCATGGAGCCATACCAGTAAGCAACAACATTTTTCAGCCAAGCCTTGACAATTTCCAATGGATGGACCCCTCGAATGCATCCGAGGTCCCGCGAACACAAACGAGCTGAGCTATTCGATTAAAAATGGTATTATAGACTCAACAGAATTGAAAAAAATACCAACGAAGGTTGATTTAATTAAAAATCCCACACTCAAAACCAACCTTAGGCCAACTATTTCCAAAATGGAACTCAATGGCCAAAAGCGAGTCCAGAAGCCTCAGGACCCAAACCAAAGGTCCCTCTTTCCCAATGTCGATATTCCAAAGCTAACAATGCTGATAGAATTTCCATTCGAGGTTGTCTTCTCCGAATGCTGACCTAAGTCAAACTTTTAAGTTCAATTGGCTAAAAAACACAAAAAGCAAAACAAAACCAAAGCAAAAGCTCCCAGACCCCGGCCAAGTGTCCAGCTAGACCAAAGTCCACGCTCCAGAACTAATAGAACTATCAAACTTCAATTTCGAGCATGTTTACCAAGAATGTTGACCAAATTCAATGATTTCCTAAGTTTAAGCTCTAAAATAGGGAAATGACCATAAGAACTAAACAAACGGCCAGGGCACTGAACCACCGATCCCAGCAAGCCATAAATGACTTGGGGCTGCTACAAGAATGCTCTAATAGTACAAAAAAAGCTAAAATGTGGGAATGACCAGAAGGGTCATTACATCACTACTACTAAAAAGGACATTCATCCTAGAAAGTCAAGAACAAGGGAGTACCTAAAGGCTCAAACGACTGCGGATAATGTTCCCATATCTCTCTCTCGGTCTCCCAGGTAGCCTCCTCGACTGGACAATGCCTCCGCTAAATCTTAACTACCAAAATCTCTCTAGACCTCAACCTCCTGACATCTCTGGCTAGGATAGCTACCGGCTCCTCAACAAAGGTCCAACTTTCATCCAACTGTATTGTATCCCACTGCAATACATGCAACTCATCCGGAATATACCGCCTCAATATCAATATATGTAAAACTGGGTGCATAGCTGAAAACATCGGAGGCAAGGCTACCTGATAAGAAACATGACCTACTCTCTGAAGGATCTCAAATGGCCCAATATACCTGGGGCTAAGCTTGCCCCGCCTACCAAATTTTATCACGCCGTTCATGGGCGATACATGGAGAAATACCAGGTCACCAACACTAAACTCTGAGGTACGAAGTCTACGATCTGCGTAGCTCTTCTGCCTACTCTGGGCTGCCCAAAGCCTGTCCTGAATCACCCAGATTCGGTCTAAGAAATCATGAAGCAAGTCTGTACTTTGCGGCCTAGACTTTAGACCATCAAACCAACCCACTGGTGATCTGCAACTCGTACCATACAATGCCTCAAAAGGTGCCATCCCAATACTCGAATGATAACTATTATTATAGGCAAACTCTGCCAACAATACATATCGATTACACGACCCTCCAAGGTTAAGAACACAAGCCCATAGCATGTCCTTTAGGACCTGAATAGTCTTCTCGAACTAGCCATCTGTCTGAGGGTGAAATACGATACTAAGCTGAACCCCTGTACCTAACGTTCACTGAATAGTCCTCCAAAACTGAGCTGTGAACTAAATGCCACGGTCTGAAATGATAAAAGCTAGGACCACATGCAAATGAACCACCTCACGGAGATAAATCTGAGCCAACCTCTCTACACTGTAGGAAGAATGAACCAGCAAGAAGTGTGCAAACTTAGTCAGCCTATTAACAATAATCCAAATGGATTCAAACTCCCGAGAAATACATGGAAACCAAACTATAAAGTCCATAGTGATCCCTTCCCACTTCCACTATGGAATGGGAAGTCTCTTTATCAATCCACCAGGTCTCATGTGCTCTGAACTTAACCTGCTAACATTTCAAGCACCGAGACACAAACTCCGCTATGTACTGCATCATACTATTCCACCAGTAATGTTGCCTCAAATCTCTATACATCTTAGCTGCGCCAGGATGGATGTAATATCTAGTACAATGTACCTCACAGAGAATCAACTGAATCAAATCCCTAACTCTCGAAATAAAAAGGTGACTATCAAACCTCAGAATTCCATCAGAATCTAAAGTAGCCCTGCTGGCCTCACCCCGAACAACCTGATCACAAATGTCACATAACCGCTGATCCTCAAACTAACGACTTTGAATTTGATCAACCAAGGTAGAACAGATCTCAATACTAGCAAGGACTCTGCTGGAATCTGACAAGTTAAGCCTAACTAAGCGGTTAGCCAAGGACTGGATGTCCAAGGCCAATGACCACTCCAAAACTGAAAGAGAAGCTAAGCTGCCCATACTCATTATCTTTTGGCTCAAGGCATCAGCTACCACATTTGCCTTTCCCTGATGGTACATAATAGTAAAGTCATAGTCCTTCAGTAACTCAATCCATCTCCACTACCTAGAATTTAGCTCTCGCTGGCTCGTGATATACTGAACACTATGGTGATTGGTGAAGATCTCACAGTGAACCCCATATAAGTATTACCTCCAAATCTTGAGCGCGAAGACTACCGCTGCCAACTTTAAGTCATGAGTGGGGTAGTTTCACTCGTGAACTTTCAGTTGCCTTGATGCAAACGCTATCACACGACCCTGCTGCATCAATACACAACCAAGACCAACCACTGAAGCATCACAATACACTGAGAAGCTCTGACTATCAACTAGCAATGTCAATACTGGATTGAAGCCTAAGTCAACAAGGCCTTAAGCCTCTGAAAACTATCCTTGCACTGATCCGACCACTGAAATGGAACATCCTTCCTAGTCAGCCTAGTCAAAGGTACTGCTATGGAAGAAAATCCCTCAACGAACGGTCTATAATATCCTGCTAACCCAATAAAGTTGCGAACCTTAGTAGAAGTAGTAGGCCTCGGCCAATCACGAATGACTAAAATCTTTCCCGGGTCCACTCTAATCCTATTCTTAGACACCATGTGTCCTAGTAATGCTATTGACCCAAGCCAAAACTCACACTTTGAGAACTTGGCATAAAGTCGATGATATCTCAAAGTCTGAAGTACAACCCTTAAGTGTTGCTCATGTGAATCTCTACTCCACGAGTATATCAATATGTCATCGATGAATACTATCACAAATGAATCCAAATACGGCTGGAGCACCCTGTGCATCAAGTCCATGAATGCTATGGGGGAATTAGTCAAACCAAAAGACATCACCAGGAACTCATAGTGACCATAACGTGTCATGAATGCTGTCTTAGGGATGTCCTCCTCCCTAATCCTCAACTGATGGTAGCCTAACCTCAAATCTATCTTAGAAAACATGGCAGCACCCTGAAGCTGATCAAACAAGTCATCAATATATGGTATCAAGTACCTATTCTTCATAGTCACCTTATTCAGCTGCCGATAATCAATACACATCTGCACCGATCTATCTTTCTTTTTCACAAACAGAACTGGAGCAACCCAAGGCGACATACTCGACCTAATAAAACCCATAGTTAACAAGTCTTGGAGGTGATCCTTAATCTCCCTCAACTCAGATGGAGCCATACGATATAGATTAATAGAAATAGGCCTGGTGCCTGGATCCAACTCAATAGCAAAGTCAATATCACGCTTAGGATGGAGGTCTGGCAGGTCAGTCAAAAACACATCTAGGAAATCTCTAACCACATGAATCGACTCAGGAGAAGAAGTGTCTGTGCTAGCATCTCAGACATATTCTAGATAAGCCAAACACCCGCGAGAAATCAACTTCCTAGTATAAAGCAAGAAATTATCCCAGACGGTGCGCTACTAATAGAACCCTACCACACAACTGGGAATATGCCAGACACGGCTATGGTAATGGTCTTGGCATGGCAATCCAAAATCGCTAGGTGAGGGGATAACCAGTCCATGCCCAGAATCACATCAAAATCTAACATATCTAGGATCATCAGGTCATCCCAAGTCTCAACATCACCAACTGCTATCAAATAGGATCTCACAATCTGATCCACTACTAAAGAACCGCCTACTAGGGTAAAAATAGATACATGAATATATAATGACTCATTAGCCAAAATTGATACATACGAGCATGTAGAACCAGAATCAAACAAAGCTAAAGCTGACTGGCAGCATACAAAAATTATACCTGTGATCACCGTATTCGAGGCCTCTACCTGCAGTCTACTAGGGACCACATAAAACTGACACCGACCTCTAGCAGACCGACTGCCATCCCTACCACCTGTACAATCACACTGGGCAACACCTCTACCCTGAACACCACCTCCTCTAACCGATGGCTGCACAGCTTTGAGAGGCTGATCTGGCTGAACTGTACTCCACTAGGGGCAGTCTCTAGCATAATGACTGACGATACTGCACTCATAGAAATACCCTTATGGTCTACCTTATTAGGATGAACTAGTTTAACCGATATGGCCACCACGGCCAAATGCCCAAAGTTGTACCCCTCAAAGACTGACCACTGTAACCCTGCTGATTACTCTGACCTTTCTCAAACTGAGGCCCACCTGAAGCCTGAAGCGATGCCTGAACTGGCCCGCTAGACTAACCCTGATGCTACTGTGGATGATACCCTCGGCCCCACTAGCCTGAACCTCTACCACTAGAACGAGAACCATTAAAACTACCTTAATGGCGTGGCCTCTTATCTCTGTCCCCTAGATCATGATGATGCAAATCCTCCATAGTATGAACATGGTCTGCTATAGCCTAGAAAGGTCGCCCACTGGCAATAGGTATCTCAGCAGTCTGTCTAAGCTCTATCCTCAACCCTCAAACAAATCGGCGAACTCTGTCTGGCTCTGTGGGAATGATCATAGCCCCAAATAGAGCCAACTGGTAAAAATGGGTCTCATACTCAGATACGGACATAGACCCATGCATCAGTCTGGTAAACGGCTCTCTGCAATTCTCACGATCACTCTGAGGTAAGAACTTGGCCATAAAGGCCTCATAAAACTCTCTCCAAGTCAAGTGAGGGGATGTATACAATCTGCAAGCTACCTGGGCCCTCTACCATAGCTTAGCTGGGGCCTCCAACTGATAAGTAGTATAACCAATCCCGTGAGTCTCCAATAACCCCAGATGATGTAGCATCTCCTCAAAAAAAGAAATAAAATCGTACGGATCCTGACTAGGAGTACCGGAGAACCTCGGCAGAGCTAATCTCAAAATTTTTCCCAAAGCCTTCTGATCTGTCTCTGTCATACCTGGGCGAGGAGCTAGAGGCTAAGTAACCATAGGTACCAGAAGAACCTCAGCACGGGAGCTGCAGTAGCAGGCTATGCTCCTAAACTCTGAACACCCAGGGCTGCCCCCTGAGCAGATGTCTGTGCCACATCTGAAGGCTGACCCTCAATCATACCCAATAACTGAAGAAGAAAATCTCGGATATCTGATGAAGGAGCTAGAGCTGTTGTGGATACATATGTTGGTGTTGGCCCTGGTGGTACCTGGATGTCCCTGAGTCCATGGGCTATCGCTTTTGTACTAAATCGAGCTCAATCTGGACCCCAGAAGCTCTAGATACTGCTGCTGCTCGGGCACGTCCTCAGTCTCTACCTCTATGACCACCCCATCCCCTGGCTGGAGTCAGGTGTGTTGGGGTCAAAGGCTCACCCTCGCCCACTGCCAAAGATCTTGTACAAGCCATCTGCGAAAGAGTGAACAAGAGTAAATGAGATTTCCAGGAACTATCTAATATAAGACGCATGATATAGAAGCAATAAAAGATTCATATTTCCTAAGATGCCACTGTAGCCTCCCAAAGATTGAGTACGGACGTCTCTGCCCCAATCTGCAAGACTCTAATAGACATTAGCTCCTTGATATGCCCAAATTACACCTCCAAACAGAAGTATAAAGCAGTCGCTTTTCAAATATAGAACCTAACCAAGGTTAGGGTCGATCCCACAGGGAATATGGTAGGACTAGGGTCAATTATGTTTACTCGCGACTTTAGCCATTTATTTCCCTACAGGGGGGGGTAAGTAAAAAGTAGTAATAGTAATTCAAATTCAAACAAGTAACAAGTAACAGTTTTAAGAGTTTTAATCAATGAGAGAAGTGACTAGGGTAGTGTTCCCCATGAGATCATAACTTAGTAAGGCATTGTACTTAGTAAACTAGTTCGGTGCTTAGCATGTAAGATCGGTAAGTTAGGTTCACCTTAATGGTTGGTCCCGTTGAGAAATAAATTTCACCACACGCCTTGGTCCGGTTGCAGGTGTATCCTTTACTAACCCTTACCCTTGATCCCATATTAGCTATTCTCAGACAAGGTCAAGCTATTAGATGAGGGTTGGTAGCCTCAAATCTCTGTTATAAACAACCCTTTTCCCTTTCATTACCCCCTTGGTCTGGTAAGTAAGAATAAGGCGAGCTCTAATGTTTGCAACCGTTAAAAAGCAATCAAAGCGAAGGGAAGAACAATACATGCATAAACACCGCCCTAGAATCACCATGAACTTTGCCTACTTCATTAATCCATCATGGTTCCCACAACCCTAGTTGTGGATTTAGCTACTTATATTCATAAGTAAACAATCAGAAGTTATTGATGTGTTCATGATCATCTACTTACAAGAAGAAGTAAAGAAATCTGGTAACTTGAATGGACGAGGATGAAATCAAGAATAAAGAACTATGAATGTGATTATCTCTCAAAACCAAGAACAAATCAATATCTCTAGTGTACGAATGTGTTTCCTACAAAATATAGAACGTCAAACGTAAAAGCAAACCTAGGAAAGGTATTTATAGATATAAGAAATCCTATCCTAACTAAACTAGGAGAACTGGACTTGGTAGGGACCATGACTTGGTTGACGATCCATCATTCTAAATGACGGTTCGTGCTCTTCTGGGGTCAGCCGTGGTCTTGTATAGTCAACATCTCTGTTAAGGGAAAGCACGAGGTGAACCATGAGTTGTAAAGTGAATCCATGGTCCATCTCTTGACTCGTGGTTTTACACCCGCTTTTTGCATCTTCTCTGATCAACAACCATGACTTAACAGGATGGTTCGTGCTCTGGAAGTATGATTTGTGTAGTGACTTGTGCTTCCTGCTCTTGTTTTTGCACATCTATAGTTTATTTGATCTGCGAGCAAACAGGATGTGTCCTGGTTTAGAACCCCGAATCATAGACTAACTTGTGCTTTTCTTCATGACTCGCACAACTTCTAAACTTTGTTCTACGACTCCACAGGATGGGTCTGAGGTCCAGAACCATGGACCGTCAATCCATCCGTGATCCCTGTAGCCATCACTTTTTCGTCCAATTTTCAGCACTTTGGGTATGGAATCTGTTCTCCTGTACACTTAACAAAAACCATCAAATCTACCAATAAAATGCTAAAGAACTTGCAATAATCCTAAGTTTTAAGCATCGAAAGTGACGTAAATCTACGGCACATCAACACCCTTAACTTAAGACTGTTGTTTGTCCTCAAGTAATAATAGAAAACCATCCCAATACGATGCTTGAGTAAAAGAAAACTAGGAACTATGGCAGTCATATGATTTAGCAGTTCAGTTCACAACAAGTATCCCCCTCCTTTCAGTACAAAACAAGTGCACAAGTTCCGTCTATCAAGACAACACAAGAGGATCTATGGATGACATCATACTATCACTAGACGACATAGCATACACATATGAAACTTACCCTAACAGTTAACAGTCAATGTTCTCGTGCCCTCACCACAAAGAAGTCCCAATCACACAATATTCAATATCGGGGACTGAACTAGAACTCTCACACTCACAAAGATATTCAAGCAATGCATGCACAATACCATAGGCTTGCCCTTATTTTCTATGCCTTGGTTTCGAACAGTTAGGTTAGGATCACTATAAGGCTTTACTCTGTTTGTAACGTAGGCTCGGGGATGGGTATGGTATATATGGGAAATAGTGACTAAACCCTCCTTGACACTACGCTATATGTCTTCCACTTTTTCAGACCAATTCTTTCTTTCCTCCCGTTTTCATTTTTTATTTTTCATCAAGTGAGGGGTGCGACTTTTATTTCACACTCAACTTTTTCATCATATTTTTTTTCTTTTTTTTTCTTTTCTCTTTTTTGAACACAATACGCCACACCCGTTATTATCCTTTTTTATCACTAACCTTTTCTTTTCATACCCCATATTTCACACTTACCTCCACAGTATCCACCCTCAATTTAGGCGATTTGCGTGAGTTGAGGTAAACAATGTCCAAGGAGGGACCAGGGTAAAATTGAAAGTTCATAGAAAACAGGAAAGGTGATTAGGCTAAATAACAAAAAGGATCAATTTTGGCTCAAAATCAGGGATCATAGGATATTTAATTCATTTGGACAGTCATTTAGGCTAAGTGGACTATTTCAAAAATGGCGATCCTTTCCTAACCAACTATCCTACAGCCTAGTCAAGACTAACCGGGAAAGTTCTAGATTGGCACGCAACGCAAAAATAGTACGAATGCAGCTCACACATATATGGCACAGAGTACAACAATCGCATGCTAACTATCAGGCTCATACTTTATCTTAAACCATTCATCAGATCGATTAACATAATGTCATGCACAGATCCATAATAGCCAGTCTATCAAAAACAGATAATCATATCACACGAAATTTGGAGGGGTCTCCATTTTTTAAGCAAAATCAAGTTCAAAATCAGATCATAGACTGCGCTAAGTTCCTATTCTTCTTTCACTACACACAACCTACTCTAAATATGCTGGTTCAACAGAAATTAAAACTCTTTAGGGAAAGAACACAGGCAAGAAAACCCTAAGAACGCGGGTACCTTCTAGAGACCCTCATGGGTTGCCTCCTATGTAGCGCCTGATTTAACATCGCGGCACGACGCGAGTGTTTGGGCTACTCAAACTTTACCAAAACACTCAACAAAAACTAGATGACCAATCTACCCCCACCCCATTAAAAAACTATGCATAGTCCCCAATGCACAAAAATAACTAAACAAGGGATACAAGGCATACCTGCGGTGCCTAAGCGCGGTCATAATGTGTGGTAGTCATGCCCACTGGATCGGTGCCCACATTCTTATCAACACTTGAGGCTACCTATGCAGTCTTCTCAATAGTATCAGCTGCTCTAGCAGCATTATCAACACTCTATCCAACAATGGGGCCTAAAGAAGTTTTCTCAGTAGTCCTCGCCACACCACTTCCCGAGCCACCAGTCCCAATAGAATCAAGCAAATTTGCTGGACGACTGAGGATTCTTTAAGCTCCTCCACTTATTGCTTCCTCATCTTCTTCTCGGCCCTCTCTTCCTTATGCTTCAATAATTTAGGGCTCAATGGGGCATCCTCTCCCTCTTCCCAAACCTTCTTATCTCTTATCTTCCTCTTTTTTGTAGGCTCAGTTTCAGTTCCAGTCAGTTCTCGAGTAGGAGAATGTGCAAGCAATCTATAAAAGTATAATCCTCTGCAGTCCCAATCGATAGAATCTGAATATGCAGTACCTGCTACTTTTGGATTGCATTAATGTCAGCTTGAGCTTTTGCAAGCTCAGTCAATATAGCAGTCAGGTCCAAAACAACCACGGTGTGTAGACTCTTATTTACCCTAATCTTGATCCCATCCAAATGGTCATTTATTCTATCAATCGAACTCTGAACTGGGCCACAACATCATCTATATCTCTATGGATCAATGGCTTTATGGCATTTGAGAATCGCTTAATCTGCTCACTCACATGAAAGGTTGCTTTAGCAACCTTACTGAAAATCTCGCTGGTGAAGAAGAAGGAAGACCTATGCTCATTGGATAGAGCGGACTAAGCTGATGAGGACAGGCCAGATGCACTAGTTGAAGGAGTAGAAGTATGGGCAACATGTTCATCAAACACAACCAAAGCATCATCCGGCTCATCTCTACTAGGCTCAAGAAAGATAGTACTCCCGAATGAGGCCAAATGAGCTCTAGCCCTTGCCACAGGATTAGCCGTATCCCGAATTAATGTGATATCCTGAAAACTAGTAGCCTGTGAGATCCAATCAACTTCCACAATCTTGGGAACTTCAGTTGCTTGACATAACTGAGTGACCAAGCAAGGGAATGGGGTGGATATGGATGGATGAAAAGCACACTCCTTGAGTTCCTTCGCAATGATGCGGGCAATAATAATATCATACCAGGATATGATGGCTGCAACTAAGATTACTCGGTCTGGAGTCAATGTGTTATCGGCTGTAACGATCGGGTCCGTCGTTATGGGTAAACTTTTTGTGCCAAGTTTTAGAGCTAGAAAACTCTGGGTTTGGGAGTTTGAAATTCTGGGCTAGGCTAGCCTCGGCCAATTTTGGAGCGAGGTATAATCTAGGGAAATCCGGGTGAGGATTGGGTTAGATGTCTTGATTTGAGCTAGTTTTCCATGTATCCAAGACATAAAGGAGCCCAGAGGACTTTTCAAAATCAAATTCGGATAAGTAGAACTCCCGAAATCGAGGTTTACGTGAAGAGGTTATTTTAGAACATCGGGAAAATAAGTGTGTTGTAAAATGGACTAGTTTTGGAGATTTTATGATTTTCTGTCTCGTGTCAACCGCTATAGCGGTTGAAACTCTACCATAGCGACCTCCGCTATAACGGAGAAATTACCGCTACAGCGGAAGTCAACATCGGTCAGCCTCCGTCATAGAGGACGACTCTTCTATGGCGCTACTGCTATAGTGGAGCAGACCACTATAGAGGAGCGTGATGGAATTTAATGCAGAAAACTTCCCCAAAAACATTTAGTTTTCACAAGTTCGTTTGGGAGAAGGGCTAGGGCAATTTCAAGCATTTTTCCTCCATTCTTCATCGTTTTTCTTCCCTAAGGTAAGGTTTCTACTCCCCAAACACTGTAATACTTTTCCTATACGGTAGAATTGCTAGGAGTGGACTTGGGGAAAGGTTTGGACTGACTTAGAGAGGGTAGAATCTGAGGGAAAAGGGGGATTCTATGTGTAGAAGTTCTTGGGTGTTGCTAAATTTACTATTCTATGATCATGTGACTTTAATTTCCTAATTTATCCGTAAAATGGTAGACCTAGGTGAATTAATGGCAGAAAGCCCAGGAAAAAGGGTGGAATGATCATGTGTGGCCTGGGGTTTAGGATTATACGTAATCTGGGTGAAATTTAGGCCATAAAGATGAATTATTGGTTATTATGTGTTGTTTTAGACCAAGAACCAACAAGAACTTTGGGAAACAGGGAAGCTCTGGTTGTGTAGAGCTTTGGATCATTTCGAGGTAGGTGATGGTTTGCTTCGTGTATGCTGTGTATGTTTAAGTACTCTTATCTAAGTATTTGTATAAAATGCATTGCTTAGGGAATGATTAGAAGTGTCTAATAGTCCTGTTAGAAGTCTGGGAAATTGAACGTTGTATTGTGCTTGTTGGTTTTACAAGTTGATTGTTCATTTTTGTGACTGTGGATTATTTGACTTTGGTTGGCTCGGGTACCACGCCTGGTATGGGGTAATACTAACGGTTGGCTCGGGTACCATGCCTGGTACAAAATATACTAATGGTTGGTTTGTGTACCACACCTGGTACAGGATAATACTAATGGTTGGCTCGGGTACCACGCCTGGTACGAGCTTACTTTATTATGTTGTTGCATCTTTATTTAATGGTTCCTTGAGTGGACCGGGTTGTGAGCTTGAATTGTGGTTGCATATTTTGGTCCTTGAGAAGCCGTGTTGTCACATTGCTTTATGAGTTGGTCTTGGTGTAGACCGGGTGGTTTGTCTGACACTTAGGTGTTGTCTAGAGGGGATCCAAGGTGGGTCTGGGATATGTAGCAGAATGTGTCTGTTTGTGTTATGGATTATGGATCATAACAGTGAAGTTATTTACATGTGGGACAAGTTAGGTAGAGACTTGTAGTCTAGGAATACCTATTGACTTGACTATGTGTTTTATGTACTCTTACTTGATTTCTGTACTTTTCCATACACTGTTTTACTTGGAACTGGCTGATGATCCTACCAGTACACGGTGATTGTGTACTGATACTGCACTTGCTTATCTTTTTGTGAGTACATGAAATCTTTCGGCAATTGATGCACGACCTCACTTATAGGCTAGACACTTCAAGATATCAAGGGTGAGTTGTTCGATCGAGCTGCCGTGGTTTCTTTCTTATTGGCTGTAGCCCACTTATTTCGGGCTTAGACTATTTCCTTGTTTTGGGGTTGCATCCCCGTACTCTAGCTTGATAGATGTTTTTGGTATGATGACTTTCAGATTCTAGGGAGGGATTTCCGCAGTTTATTTTTTTTATTTATAAAGTTGGTTTTATTCAAGATTTAATGATAGTTTACTTTCTGCACTGGTTTTAAGCTGTTAGGTTAGGCTAAGAGTTAGACTCTAATGGTTCGCTCATCTAGGGGTTGGGTGGGTGTCACTCACGACGATCGGTGTTGTGACAAAGATGGTATCAGATCCCTAGGTTTGTTGATCTTTTTGTACCAAAGCAGGTCTAGTAGAGTCTTGCAGAACGGTGCAGAGACGTCCGTACTTTTCTTCAAGGGACTATGGGAGTTTAGGAAACTATCTCTTCTTTCTTCCATCGTGCTATAACTTGATTCCAATTGGTATCTGGTGATACAAATTGGTATCTGACTTTTTCACTCTTCGGTTCACAGATGGTTAACACAAGGAACAATGAAGCTAGACTGGCGGTCCCAACAGCGGGCCCGACTGTCTGTGGTAGAGGCAGGGGAAGGGGCAGAGAAAGCGATAGAGCCATGCTCTCCAGAGGTAGACCTCAGGCTGCTGCAGGAGCACAAGAAGCAACCCTACCCCCACCTCAGGAACAGGTTGTCGAAGATGTGGAAGTTGTAGTGGAGGATGATGGGGTGCAGGCTGAGGCAGAGGCTGCACCGGCATGAGGTGCAGGCCTTCCTTCTATGACACCAGAAGCATTTCAGCAGGCTTGGAATATGTTGAGTGGTTTTGTTGGTGCTGGAGCCATACCCACGACACTTGTAAATTAGGCTTTGGGCACTCAGCCAACAGATCCTACAGCTCCTAGGATAGATGCAACTTCAGGCACAGGTGACTTCTTCAGGCCAATGCTAGGCTCAATGATGACAGGGAATGAACATGAGATGCTGACTAAGTTTCTCAAGATGAAACCTCCTACGTTCCAGGGTATTGACAGGGAAGATGCTTATGATTTCATACTGGATTGTTATGAGAGACTGCACAAGCTGGGCATTGTGCAATAGTATGGGGTGGAGTTCATCACGTTTCAGCTGCAGGGTGATGCCAAGAGTGGTGGAGATATCATATGGAGTGTCGGTCGTCCGTTGTACCTCCACTGACTTGGGAGAAGTTCCATTCTCTTTTCTTAGAGAAGTACATACCCCGTACTTTGAGGGACAGAAAAAAGGATGAGTTCTTGAATTTGAAGCAGGGTAGCATGTCAGTCTCTGCTTATGAGGCAAAGTTTCATGCCTTGTCTCATTTTTCTACACAGTTGTTTGGTTTCGAGGAGGAGCGGGTTCGGTTGTTTATCAAGGGTTTGAATACTGAGCTTCAGGAACTGTCGGTGTACATGCCTTCTTCAGGGGAAAGGCTTTAATGATATGGTGGATTATGTGAAGAAACTTGAGGGAGTTAGGCAGGCGGGGCATGCTAAGGTGTTAGCCAAGAAGCCCCAAAATGAGGGATATTATGGTGGTTCATACTCCAGGGGTCAGAATCAACAGGTATACTCAGCCCGTTTATTCAGTCAGCTCTGCCAGTTGCTACAGGTGGTCGTCCAAGAGCTAATCAGTAGTTTTCAGCTCCTAGAGGCCAGGGAGCTTCTTATTCATCTACTAGAAGGCCTGCACTTGATCCTGGTTGCTTCTATTGCGGTGATCTGGGCCACTTTAAGAGGGAGTGCCCTCACAGGCAGATCGGTAATCAGGTTCAGCAGCAGCCTAAGGCTGTGGTCCCGGTAGGTAGATGCGGTCATACTAGAGGTCGTCCACAGGGTGGGCAAGGTAACTTTTAGGGAGGCCGGAGAGATAGAGAGAATGGTGGCGCAGGCAGGGGTGCGGTATAGCCGGCCAAAGAGGTTGCCTGGATTGATGATCGGGCTCATTGTTATGCATTTCCAGGGAGGACCGAGGCTGAGCCATCAGATGTAGTAATAACAGGTACTATTCTCGTCTATGATAAAATGGCTTCGATGTTATTTGACCCAGGTTCTACATATCCTTATGTGTCTGTGAATTTTGCATAAGGTCTGGACTTGGTATGTGATATCCTTGATTCTCCTATCCATATTTCTACCCCGATTAGAGAGTCAGTTGTGGTGAATCATATTTATCGTAACCGTTCTGTTGTTTTATGGGGTTGCATACTTGGGTAGACTTGGTAATTCTGGATATGGTTGACTTTGAGGTGATTTTGGGCATGACCTGGTTATCCCCTTATCATGCCGTGTTAAATTGTAACACCAAGACTGTGGCTCTAGAGATTTCGGGTAAGGAGATTCTAGAGTGGGAAGGTGTGTACAGGTCTAAGTTAGTCAGGATAATATCGTTCATTCGGGCTAGGAAGCTAGTGAGGAGAAGGTGTCTAGCCTTTTTGGCTCATCTCTGGGATGATAGTGTGGAGTCCCCCTCTATTGAGTCAGTTTCAGTTGTTTCAGAGTTTCGAGAGGTGTTTCCAGCGGATTTGCCTGGTATGCCTCCCAACAGGGATATTGACTTTTGTATTGACTTGGAGCCGGACACTCATCCCATTTCCATTCCTCTGTATCATATGGCTCCAGCAGAGTTAAGGGAACTTAAGACTCATCTTCAGGAACTCCTAGATAAGGGATTTATCCATCCCAGTGCTTCTCTTTGGGTTGCTCCGGTATTGTTTGTAAAGAATAAGGATGGTTGTATGCGGATGTGCATAGATTACAGGCAGTTGAACAAGGTTACCAACCGGAATAAGTATCCTCTACCCGGTATTGATGATCTGTTTGACCAGTTACAGGGTGCATCAGTGTTTTCGAAAATTGACTTGAGGTCAGGGTATCACCAGTTAAAAATTAGGCCTGAGGACATTCCTAAGACTTCTTTTTGGACTCGCTATGGGCATTATGAGTTCTTAGTAATGTCGTTTGGATTGACCAATGCACCGGCAGTATTCATGAGTTTAATGAATGGGGTATTTAAATCTTACTTGGATTCGTTTGTCATCATTTTTATTGATGATATTTTGATCTACTCCAAGAGTAGGGAGGAGCATGCTGAACATCTCCTTACAGTGTTGGACATTTTGAGGCGTCAAAAGCTTTATGCGAAGTTTACTAAGTGTGAGTTCTGGTTGACTTCAGTAGCATTCTTGGGGCATATAGTGTCAGAAAAAGGGGTGATGGTAGATCCCCAGAAGATAGAGGTAGTCAAGAGTTGGGCCTGGCCTAGCTCTGTGACTGAGGTGAGGAGATTTGTTGGGCTTGCAGGTTATTACTGAAGGTTTGTTAAGGATTTTGCCTCCATTGCTACTCACTTGACAAGGCTGATATAGAAAGATGTACCATTTGTGTGGTCTGACAAGTGTGAGGAGAGCTTCCAAAAGCTCAAGACACTTCTGACCACGACTCATATTTTGTCCTTGCCGGTTGAAGGTAAAGACTTTATTATTTACTGTGATGCTTCACATTCCGATTTAGGTGTTGTATTGATGCAGGATAGGAATGTGATAGCCTATTCTTTAGGCAGTTGAAGGTGCATGAGAGAAACTATCCTACTCATGATTTAGAGTTGGCAGCGGTGGGTTTTGCACTCAAGATTTAGATACACTATCTCTATGGTGTCAAGTGTGAAGTGTTCACTAATTATCACAGTCTGCAGCATGTCTTCACTCAGAAGGATTTAAACCTGAGGCAGAGGAGGTGGATGGAATTGTTGAAGGATTACGATGTGACTATTCAGTACCATCCGAGTAAGGCTAATGTGGTGGCAGACACATTGAGCTAGAAAACAGCTAGCATGGGCAGTTTGGCTTATTTGGGGGTGTCCAAACAACCACTAGCAAGAGAAATTCAGGCATTGGAGTCAAAGTTCATGCACTTGGCTATTTTAGAGCAAGGTGGGATCTTGGCCAGTGTTGAGGTCAAATCCACATTCATAGAGGAGATAAAGGTCAAACAGTTTCAGGATTCGCAATTGAGCAGGCTTTGGAGAAAGGCAATATCCAGAGAGTCTGGGGATGCCACGTTGGACTCTAGCCGTGTGTTAAACTTTAGAGGAAGGATATACATTCCTCGAGTAGATGAAATGATTCAGAAAGTGTTGGCAGAGGCTTATGGTTTGCGGTACTCAATTCATCCGGGTGTAACCAAGATGTATAGGAATTTGAGGCAACTTTATTGGTGGCCTGGTATGAAAAGGGACATAGCTGACTTTGTGTCCAAGTGTCAGAATTTCCAGCAGGTAAAGTTTGAGCACCAGAGACCTGCAGGACTACTTCAGAGGATGCCCATTCCAGAGTGGAAGTGGGAAAGAATAGCCATGGATTTCGTGGTGGGTCTCCCCAAGACCTTGAGGAAGTATGATTCCATTTGGGTCATTGTTGACAGACTGACCAAGTCATCTCACTTCATTCCAGTCAGGGTGGATTACAATTTGTAGCAATTGGTTAAGGTCTACGTGAAGGAGATTGTGAGATTGCATGGAGTGCCATTGTCCATCATTTCAGACAGGAGTACACAATTTACTTCCAAGTTTTGGGGTAAGTTGCACGAAGAGTTGGGCACTCAACTCACCTTTAGTACAACCTTCCATCCTCAGACTGATGGTCAGTCGAAGAGGATGATTCATGTATTGGAGGACATGCTAAGAGCATGTGTGATTGACTTCAGGGGTCAATGGGACCTGTTTTTACCATTGTGTGAGTTCTCATACAACAATAGCTACCACTCCAGTATCGATATGGCACCATTCGAGGCTCTGTATGGGAGGAGTTGTAGGTCACCGATTGGGTGGTTTGAGGAAGGCGATGTGAAACCTTTGAGCGTAGACTTGGTAAGGGAAGCGCAAGAAAAGGTAAGAGGTATTCAGGCCAAGTTACTAGCTTCCCAAAGCAGGCAAAAGGAGTATGCGAATCACAAGGTCCGGGACATGGAATTTCAGGTTGGTAAACAAGTGTTTCTGAAAATGTCACCAATGAAGGAAGTTATGCGTTTCGGTAAAAGGGGCAAGCTCAGCCCCGGTTCATCGGTCCATTTAAGGTTCTCAAAATTATGGGGCCAGTGGCTTACAAGTTAGCACTGCCGCCTAGTTTGTTGTGTTTCCATCTGATATTCCATGTATCCATGCTTAAGCGATACCATGGTGATGGGGATTACATTATCAAGTGGGATGAGGTGTTACTTGATAAGGATCTTCGCTATGAAGAGGAGCCGGTTCTGATTCTTGATCAGGATATCCAAAAATTAAGGACAAAGGTGATTAGTATGGTAAAGGTTTAATGGAAGAATCATTTGGTTAAGAAAGCCACTTGGGAAACCGAGAGGGACATGCGGGACAAGTACCCTTACTTGTTTGAGGATACAAGTACTACTCCTTCCTTCTTTATCTTTCCGTATTATTGAGTTTGATCGTTCGAGGATGAACGATGGGTAAATTGGTATCTGTTATAACGACCGGGTCCGTCATTACGGGTAAACCTTTTGTGCCATGTTCGAGAGCTAGAAAACTCTGGGTTTAGGAGTTTGAAATTCTAGGCTAGGGTAGCCTCGGCCGGTTTTGGAGTGAGGTATAGTCTAGGGAAATCTGAGTGAGAATTGGGTTAGATATCTTGATTTGAGCTAGTTTTCCACGTAGCCAAGACATAAAGAAGTCCGAGGGACTTTTCAGAATCAAATTTGCGTAAGTAGAACTCCCGAAATTGAGGTTGACATAAAGAGTTTATTTCAGAACATCGGGAAAATAAGTGTGTTGTAAAATAGACTAGTTTTGGAGATTTTACGACTTTCTATCTCGTGTCAACCGCTATAGCGGTTGACGCTCTGCCATAGTGACATCCGCTGTAGCGGAGAAATTACCTCTACAGTGGAAGTCAACGTCGATCAGCCTCCGCCATAGCGAATGACTCTTCTACGGTGCTACCTCTATAGTTGAGTGGAATGCTATAACGGAGCATGATGGGATTTAATGCAGAAACTTCCCCAAAAACATTCAGTTTTCACAAGTTTGTTTGGGAGAAGGGCTAGGGCGATTTCAGGCGTTTTTCCTTCATTCTTCATCATTTTTCTTCCCTAAGGTAAGGTTTCTACTCCCTGAACTCCATAATACTTTTCCTATGCAGTAGAATTGCTAGGAGTGGACTTGGGGAAAGTCTTGGAATGACTTAGGGAGGGTAGAATCCAGGGGAAAAGGGGGATTCTATGTGTAGAAGTTCTTGGGTGTTGCTAAATTTACTATTCTATAATCATGTGACTTTAATTTCCTAATTTTATCCGTAAAAATGGTAGAACTAGGTGAATTAATGGTGAAAAGCCCGGGAAAAAGGGTGGAATGATCATGGGTGGCCTGAGGTTTAGGATTATACATAATCCGGATGAAATTTAGGCCATAAAGATTAATTAGTGGTTATTATGTATTGTTTTAGACCAAGAACCGGCAAGAACTTCGGGAAACGGGGAAGCTCCGATTGTGTAGAGCTTTGGATCATTTCGAGGTAGGTGATGGTTTGCTTCTTGTATGTTGTGTGTGTTTAAGTACTCTTATCTAAGTATTTGTATGAAATGAATTGCTTAGGAAATGATTAGAAGTGTCTAATAGTCCTGTTAGCAGTCTGGGAAATTGAACGTTGTATTGTGCTTGTTGGTTTTACAAGTTGATTGTTCATTTTTGTGACTGTGGATTGTTTGACTTTGGTTTGCTCGGGTACCATGCTTGGTATGGGTTAATACTAACGGTTGGCTCGGGTACCATGCCTGGTATGAAATATACTAAAGGTTGGCTCGGGTACTATGCCTGCTACGGGATAATACTAACAGTTAGCTCGGGTACCACGCCTGGTACGGGTTTACTTTATTATGTGGTTGCATTTTTATTTAATGGTTCCTTGAGTGGACCGGGTTGGAAACTCGAATTGTGGTTACGTATTTTGGTCCTTGAGAGGCCGGGTTGTCACATTGCTTTACGAGTTGGTGTTGGTGTAGACCGGGTGGTTTGTCTGACACTTAGGTGTTATCTAGAAGGGATCCAGGTTGGGTCCGGGATATGTAGCAGAATATGACTGTTTGTGTTGTGGATTATGGATCATAACTGTGAAGTGATTTACATGTGGGACAAGTTAGGTAGAAAAGTGTGCATCATCAAGCTTTAGCATAGCTTATTCCTCTAATCTAGACAAGTGATCTGCTACTTGATTCTCTGTGCCCTTCTTTTCCTTGACCTCAAAGTCAAATTCTTGCAGCAGCAACACCCATCTAATCAATCTCAGCTTTGCATCCTTTTTCGCCATGAGGTACCTAAGAGTTGCATGGTCAGTATGCACAATTACCTTAGTGCCAAGAAAATAAGATCTGAACTTTTCAAACGCAAGGACCACAGAAAGCAGCTCTTGTTCTATCACTGTATAGTTCTTCTGAGCATGATTAAGTGTTTTGCTAGCATAATACATGGGATGAAGAATCTTTTCGCATCTTTGGCCTAGGACTGCTCCTAGCGTCACTCCACTTGCATCACACATAACCTCAAAGGGCTGAGACCAATCAGGAGAAATAATAATGGGAGCAGAGATCAACTTTTCCTTAAGGCACTCGAATGCATTCAGATATGCATCATCAAAAACAAACTTCACATCTTTCTCCAACAACTTGGACAAGGGATGTGCAATTTTAGAGAAATCTTTGATAAACCTGTGATAGAATTCGGCCTGTCCTAAAAAGCTTCGAATCCCCTTCACAGAAACTAGTGGAGGCAAATTTTCAATCACCTCTATTTTCGCTTTGTCGACTTCAATACCCTTCTTGGAGACCTGATGGCCAAGCACTATACCCTCTTTGACCATAAAGTGATACTTCTCCCAATTCAGTTGTAACACCTTGGAATTTGATTTAGCTTTTTAAGTTAAAATCTCTAAAAAAATTCAAACTTCCAGGAACTATGGGTCCAAACCACGGACCGTAGTTCAAACCACGGGCCATGGAATGGAGTCGTGGTTTGTCTTATGCTGGTTTAGTCTCTGTTCTGAGAACCACGAGTTGGATCTACAGACCATAGTTTAGTCTATGGCCCATCCTGTCCACTCGTGGAATCAGATCAGAGGACTGACAGGTCCCCCAGGAATCATGAGTGAATTCGACGGTCCATAGTTTGGACTACAGATCGTCATGTTAATTCGTGGAATTTGATACGAGGTCAGCCAAGTTCTCTAAGAACTACGAATGAGTCTACATACCATAGATATTTCTACGGTCCACCCTGTTAACTCTTAGAGTCAGATCTGCAGCCTGCCATTTTGGCCAGGAACCATGAGAGGTAACCACGGGCCGTGGTTTAGTCTACGGTCCATAGACCTCATCTGTGGAACCTAAAGCTGAGCTTTAATTTAGTTCTTTTCCAGCTTTTACCCAGGGGTATTTTCATAATTACCCACCCTTTTAACTCTTAAGTGAGATCATTTTGACCATTTTTAGTAGGGTTTTATTCCCTAATAGCATAAATTCTTCTCATTCTATTCAATTCTATTCCAAAAGAAGAAAGAACTCCTTCGAGCTCCAAGTCTCAAGCTCCAAGATCAAGCCTCCATTTCTTTTCATCTTAGGTCAAGCTATCTTCTATAAGGTATGTGGGTATTCAATAAGGGAATTCCTTCATCCTTATGCCCAAAACCCATGATTTTTACTTTGATTTATGAATTGGTGAAATTAGGTTTCTTATCCAAATTGGGAAAAACTTATGGGTTCAGTTTTAAAGCTTCAATTCATGATTTCTCATTACTTATCTATGATTTATTTGAGGTCCCGTAATTGATTTCAAAAGCCCATGCATTAAAGATGATTTCTAGCATGATTCCATTGAATTGCATGATTTCAAATGAAAATTAGCATGTTTAGATAACATGGCCTTATGTATTTATGAAAGTGCATGCCAAATTCTTCAAGTTATGAATTTAGAAAGAAAAGTATGTTTTGAATTATGGCTATGCTAAGTTTTAAGGATTTTTGAGGTATGAATCATATGACATCAGATATGTATGTATGTTTTATAAAAGGTTTGGCATCTCGATATGTCTACCTAAGCTATGTGAATTGTATGGTATTAGATATACATGTATGCTTTTCAAACAGATTTGGCATTAGATATGTCACTAGTATAAGTTGATCTATAAGCATATTTTGGGAGTAGTATTGAGCACTGAGTTGGATTGGGTGAGCGTACCCCTTGTATATCCCAGAACTACGTGTCACTGTAGGTTCTTTAAGTCCCTCTGTAGGCATCAGACACCGTGATCACACTAATTATGCCTTTATACCCTGGCAAGGTATATTGGGTCCTTTCGATGGGGCAGATACATCGGATTCCATGTAGCTCACATGGTCTATGTCGGTTAGAGAACCTCCCACAGAAGCAGTTTCATGTCTTAAAAATGTATTTGACTCTTGCTCAGATTTTAGACTTACTACTTATGATTATGTGTTCAGTTTATGATATTGCATTGAGTCATTTACATTACAATTTTATGGTTATAGCATGAAATCAATTTTATAGCATATCTAGCATGATTACTCAGATTTTACATATCCCATATAGTCAGTACATTCTATAGTACTGATGCATATCTTGCGTTGCATTCTCTTGATGATGCAGATTCAGGTTCGGGTCCTCAGATTCGTGGCTAGAGATTAGTCAGTGTCCCAGCTTCAAGTGGTGAGTCCTCATACTTCGAAGACTAGTATCAGTTGTCTATCTTTATGGTTGATGTTTAGTACTTGGAGTTAGTTGGGGTCTTATCCTAGCAACTCATTATTCAATTTAGAGGCTTTCAGACTTAGTAGAGATTCTGTATTTAGGTTTCAGATTCTGTTATGTTATGTTAAGCTATTGATGACTCAATCTATTTATCTCTTCAGTTTGATACTTCTGTCAAGTTTATCTATGTTTGTTTAAGTTATGCTTTAGCCAAGGGTTAACTTGGGGCACTTGTGGTCCCGAGTCCCGTGTTACGCCTAGGGGGTAGCCTCGGAGCATGACATCAGTACTAAGTTGCATTCTTCACACCTCTTTAGCACACAACTGAGATGAGCCAAACAATCATCAAAAGAGTCACCAACTACAGAAAAGTCATCCATAAATACCTCTATAGTGTCCACCACGTCTGAGAAAATAGACATCATGCAACGCTGAAATATCACTGGTGCATTGCATAAACCATAAGACAACCTCTTGAAAGCAAATGTACCATATTGACAGGTGAAAGTGGACCTCTCTTGGTCTTCAGGGGCAATTGAGATCTGATTATATCCTGAATAACCATCGAGAAAATAATACCATCCTCTACCAGCAAGACGGTCTAACATCTGATCCATGAACGACATCAAAAAATGATCCTTCTTAGTCCAAGCATTCAGCTTCCTGTAATCCATGCATATGCTCCAACCTCTGACTGGCCTCATCGAAATCAACTCATTCTTTGAATTTGGGACACAGTAATCCCACCATTCTTAGGCACACACTGAACATGGCTCACCCATTTGTTATCCGCAATAGGGTAAACCACACCTGCATCCAACCACTTGATGATCTCTTTCTTGACAACCTCTTACATAGGCTGATTTAACCTACGCTGGTGCTCGATACTCGAAATGCAATCTGGCTCGAGCTGAATTTTATGCGTGCAAATTCCAGGCAGAATCCCAATAATGTCAGCAATGGACCAACCAATGTCCCTCTTGAACTTTCTCAGAACAGAAACCAAAGCTTCAACCTGCCCTTCACCTAAATTTGAAGCAACAATATCTGGCAAGGTGTTATTATCTCCTAAGAACACATATCAGAGGTGAGACGGAAGCACTTTGAGCTCCAAGACGGGAGGCTCCTCAATAGATGGTCTAGCAGGCGGTGTTTGTATATTCTTCAGGTCTAAATCAAGCTACTTTAGAGCATAACTATAAGACCCCATATATGCACGTGCTTCTAACATATCATCATACTCTTCAATATTGTCTCCATCAAAATTCATGATAACAACTTCAAGTGCTCTAACACCAAGTTTTTCTTCAACATGCACAATTAGTCGATCCTCATCAATCACATCAATAACTGAAACCACACGCATATCATCATGATGCTTCATAGACAGGAAGACATTGAAAGTAACTACCTCATCATTAAGTCTGAATTTCATCTGTCCAATTTCCAAGTCAACCAAAGCGTGTCCGGTGGTAAGGAATAGTCATTCCAAGATGATGGGAACCTCAAAGTCAACCTTCCAGTCAAGGATCACAAAGTCTGCAGGGAAAATAAAAGTGTCAACTTTCACAAGTATAACATAGAGAATTCCCACAGGCCTTTTCACCATGTGATCTGCCATAAGAAGCCGCATTGTAGTTGGTTTGGGGGCTCCCAAGCCCAACTGATTGAACACTGCTAGTGGCATCAGATTAATACTAGCACCCAGATCACACAATGCTTTGGCAAAGTAGAAAGCTCCAATTGTGCAAGGAATAGTGAAAGCTCCAGGATCTTTCTTTTTCTGCACCAGAGAATGGGAGGCTATTGCACTACAATGGTGTAAATTATCAGCTGGCTCAAAACTGATAGTTCTCTTCCTTGTAACCAGATCCTTCATAAACTTCGCATACCCAGGCATCTGCTCCAATGCTTCAACTAAAGGAATATTAACTGAAAGTTATTTCAACACGGAGATGAACTTGTGAAATTTACCTTCCTCAGCCTTCTTTTTCAATCTTTATGAGTAAGGTGGTGGAGGCAATGGAATGGGCTTCAAGACTGGTGAAACCTCCTTGTTCTTTGCCTTTGCATAAGAAGACTTCTTCTCACTTGGATTTTCAAATCTATCCGTTTCTTCAGACTCGATCACAATCTCAACATTATCTTTTTCAGGCTCGACCAGCTCATCAACAACTATAGGCATAGGAGGATCAACAGTATGTTTTCTACTTCGGGTAGTCACAGCCATGCACTGTCGATTATTCTTCTTATTCTGAATTGTGTCACTTGGGAGAGTACCCTTATGACGCAGATTCATGTTTGTAGACATTTGGTGCATCTGAGTCTCAATCTATTTTATGGTGACAGAATGAACCTCCACCTTTTGACTCATACCTGAGAGGTCAGTGTGTATCTCCTTCATACTCCCATCAGTAGAATTAACCTTCTGCAGTGCCTTGTTAAGCAGCTTCCTCATGGATGGTTGTTCAAGTCTATCTTTGCAATTTCCAGGAGGTACATACAAACCGTTTCTATCGTTCTTGTAGCCATCTTTTTTGTGCCTATCACCATCCCTGTCTCTACCTCTTCTCCTTTCTCTATAGACAAACCAGTTATAGTTGTCATCTCTATCTCTGTTGCGACCTTGATTTCCTTGGCCATTGGCCCAGAAACCCACCACTTGATCATTTAGATAACTAACTTTTTCATCAGAGTCATACTCATCCTATCTCAGAGCTTTACCTTGAGAACCTATAGCCTTCACCTTCTCGAGACCGCCATTGAGAATCTATTTCAAAATTAGATCAACAGTTGTTTGTAGGGTTGTGAAGCCCTGTTTAATTTCCTAGAATTCTTTATGGTCGATGGATTTCCCAACTACATAAGTTCCTACTGAGCTTTTACCTTCTCTCGTGTGCCAAGCCATGTTCATCTTGGTAACTCTATCAAGCATCTTAGAAGCTTTGACATAAGTATTCTCCATGAATGCTCCCCCGGTCACTCTATCTGCTACTGCCTTAGTGTTTGCATTCAATGCTTTGTAGAAGAACTCCATCAAATGGTTTGAAGGAATCCTGTGATTCGGAACCTGTTTTAGCTTCTTGTTGAACCTAAGCCATGTTACATACAATGCCTCCGTGGGAAGCTTCTTGAAATTATATATCTCCTGCTTCAGCTGCAATATCCGAAATAGAGGGAAGAACCTCTCTAGACACTAATTTCTCAGTTCAAGCCATGTGAAAATTGAAGCATCAGGTAGTTCCGCAAGCCACAGTATTGTCTCTCCAGTCAGAGAAAATGGGAAGAGTCGCAATCTTATAGCATCCTGATCCACCCCTAGAAGGTTGTAAGCCTTGCAGATCCCCATAAAGTTTGTCAAGTGCAAGTTCGCATCCTCAGTGGGCTTGCCAGCAAATAATCCCTTTAGGTTCAATAGTTGAATCATAGTGCTCATAATATCTAACTTTACACCATCAGGAAGTGATGTCAGCACTATAGGGCCAGTTTTCCCTGCATCATTATCATCAACATTGTACCAAGGGATGTGTCGGGGTTACACATCTGTCTACCTCTATTAACTCTTGGTGCGACAGGATCCTTAGGCAAATTTTGTTTGGCTGCATCATTTCTCACAGCTTGAGCATCGAGCGCGACTTGACGAGCAACTTATTACTGTGTTGGCCTTTCTTACTCAGCTGGCTAGTTTTGAGCTACAAGGTCTGCTGCAATTTGAGCATCTTTAGCAATTTGGGCCTCTTTTTTTGCCTTTTTTGCTCTTCTTCGACCAACATCCGAGCTGTGGGCTCTTCAGGTGTCTCTTAAACTCCCTCTTTAACAATGTTTCTCAGAGTTTGTTGGAGTTTCGGATCATATAGGATCAAGGGATCGCCTTGACTTCTTGTACTGGGAATGCACAAGTGTGCAACCTGTGTAACAAAACAAAAAGAACAGAAAAGGTAAAATCAGGAAATAAGGATTAATAGTGAAATAAACACAATTTCTCTTAATCCTAAACCGTATTCCCCGGCAACGGTGCCAAATTTTGATATGCCCAAATTACTCCTTCAAATAGAAGTATAAAGTGGTCGCTGTTCAAATATAGAACCTAACTAAGGTTAGGGTCGATCCCACAGGGAATATGGTAGGACTAGGGTCAATTATGTTTACTCGCACCTTTAGCTGTTTATTTCCCTACGGAGGGGGCGGGGTTTTAAGTAACAAGTAGTAATAGTAATTCAAATTCAAACAAGTAACAAGTAACAGTTTTAAGAGTTGTAATCAATGAGAGAAGTGACTAGGGTAGTATTCCCCATGAGATCATAACTTGGTAAGGCGTTATACTTAGTAAACTAGTTCGGTGCTTAGCATGAAAGATCAGTAAGTTAGGTTCACCTAAATGGTTGGTCCCCTAGATAGATAAATTTCACCACAAGACTTGGTCCGTTCACGGGTGTATGCATTACTAACCCCTACCCTTGATCCCAGATTACTATTCTCGAACAAGGTCAAGCTATTACATGAGGGTTGGTAGCCTTAAATCTCCATTGTAAATAACCCTTTTCGCATTCGTTACCCCCTTGGTCTGATAAGTAAGAATAAGGCGAGTTCTAAAGTTTGCAACCATTAAAAAGTAATCAAAGTGAAGGGAAGAACAATACATGCATAAACACCGCCCTATAATCACCAAGTAGTTTGCCTACTTTGTTAATCCTTCATGGTTCCCATAACCCTAGTTGTGGATTTAGCTACTCGTGTTCATAAGTAAACAATCAGAAGTTATTGATGCGTTCATGATCATCTACTTACAAGAAGAAGTAATGAAATCTGGTAACTTGAATGAACGAGGATGAAATCAAGAATAAAGAACTATGAATGTGATTATCTCTCAAAACCAAGAACAAATTAATATCTCCAGTGTACGAATGTGTTTCCTACAAAATATAGAGCTTCAAATGTAAAAGAAAACCTAGGAAAGGTATTCATAGACATAATAAATCCTATCCTAACTAAACTAGGAGAACTGGACTCGGCAGGGATCACGACTTGGTTGACGACCCGTCATTCCAAATGATGGTTCGTGCTCTGCTGGGGTCAACTTTGGCCTTGAATAGTCAACATCTCTGTTAAGGGAAAGTACGGGGGGAACTACGAGTCATAAATTCAATCCACGGTCTATCTCTTGACTCATGGTTTTACACCTTATTTTTGCACCTTCTCTGATCAACAACCACGAGTTCACAGGACGGTTCGTGCTCTGGAAGTACGGTTCGTGTAGTGACTCGTGCTTCCTGCTATTGTTTATGCACATCTACAGTTTATTTGATCTACGAGCAAATAGGACGGGTCATGGTTTAGAACCCCGACTCGTAGACTGACTCGTGCTTTTATTCATGACTTTCACAACTTCTAAACTTTGTTCTATGACTCCACAGGATGGGTCCTGATCTTAGGCGTACTTATACACCTAAGTGTCCTTATCTATGCGCGTTTAGCTTAGTTTTGAGGATAACTTGATGTACTATTGAGGTATGTAGAGTGTAAAGGGTGTACTTTATGGCTAACATACATGTCTATAGTGTTTAGGGTGCATTTGGAACAAGTAAATAAGCTAAAAACAAGCAAATAGAGTTTAGACGAGGAAACTAGCTTTGCTAGCTTGAGCTATGCCTATTCTAGCATACTTGTATGAGCTTTATTATGTTGTGTGGACTTGTGTGTTTTGTGAGCTATTGTAGGAGACCCTTGGAGGAGCTATGGGAGCTGATTGAAGCCTAAAAACATTCTACAAACCATTGGGACACAAAAAAAGGTGGAAAACGTTTGTTTGGAGCGAAAAATGGACAGCCAACAAACACCTCCATGCCACGGAGGCTAAGCTCCATTTTATGGGCGTGGAACAGAGGTGATCCATCAGAAAAATGTCCAAATTCCAGTGGGAGGCCGCATTATGGGCATGATACGGAGCTCAGACTCTGCTGCATGCAGCGTGACACGGATCTTAGACTCCGCGATGGCCAGGGTGTCACACTAGTTGTTCCCGTCGGGTTTTAACTTGGTTTAAGTTGTGGGCAAGGTTGTAAATGCATATTATTCTTATGGGATAGATTATGGACGACCTAAAATACTATATAAGGAGTACTTAGCCACATCTACTCACATATTTGGAAGAAAACACGAATTGGGGAGCAAAGGAGACATCAAGGAGCTCAAACCAGGGTTCTTTGTTCTTTAACTTTTCTTTCTTGTAGTTTTACTTTATGAACTCATACATGGTGATTATTTGTAAGAATATGAGTGGCTAAACATCCTCTTTCTAGGGTTGAGGCTACAACATGATTGCCTAATTATGGTTTTATAGTCGATTCATTTGTTTATCAAGTCATGTGATTGTTCTTGTGTTCTTGTTTTACTATTCTAAAGCGTCATGAACTTTAGGATAAATCTAAGTCTCAAAAAGAATTGACCATAGGAGTTGAGGGACTGAATGAAGAATGTATGGAGTGTGGATCATGTATTTAACTATTAGATATTAATTGTGAAGGCTGATTTGTGGTTAGGATAGCGATATACCTAAATGCCCCACTTGGTTGATGAAACAGGAAGATAGTTTAATGCATCCAAGTTAAAGACTCACATCCTCGCTCAATTGTGTAGTTATGAGATTAATTTGGATAGATGACTTAGAGGATTACCATTCTCGGGTTAAAATATCAACCCCGTAGACCAACGATCACGATAAACATAACACCGGCTGGAATACATAGTTATGCATGAATGTGAAGTAAATGCCTCAACCCTGGATCTCTCCATATATTGTTCACAATCTGAATTTCATATAGTTGTTATTTCTAGTATTTAGTTATAAAAACAAAGCTCAAACTCTTGGTAACAAATCACACTTGTTTAACTACAATAACTAAGAATTTAGATTAGATTGTTTGTTAAACACCAAGTCCCTGTGGGATCGATATTCGGCTTGCAAGAGCCACTTTATTACTTGCACGACCACGTACACTTGCGTGTACGCTAGGGAGCGACAAGTTTTTGGCGCCGTTGCCGGGGACTTGAAAATTAGCAACCGTTTGATTTTGTTTTTACTATTTTGTTTTATAAGTGCTAACAACTTGATCTTAGTTACTGAACTTACAGGTACAGATTCTAAACTTGAGCAAGCTGGCAAGGGATAAAGAACTGGTAGTCCCACTTCCTGAACCTGAGCAACACTTGCACCAAGCGTTGAGATAAGCATCACTTCTCAATCAAGACCAGCAAGTTCAACCGGCTGAGACTGTTCTTGCAGTTATGGTAGAGGAACCACCACCAGCTCGTAGGACAGTGCGCGAAGTGTCAATCCCACTCGCAACCAATGTGACCTCCTGCATTCAGAAGCCAACCGCAGGGGGAAGATTTGAAATGAAACAGAATATGGTGCAATTGTTGCACACAAGCGGGCAGTTACAGGAAAGTCACATGAGGATCCACAGGTTCATCTACAGAACTTTTTGGAGATCAGTGACACATTCATTCCCGAAGGAGTCTCTATAGACTACATTAGTCTCACGCTTTTCCATTCTCACTAATGGGAGAAGCAAAGTAATAGTTGAAGGCATAACCTTCAAATTCGATCACAACATGGGATGATTTAGCAAAAAAGTTCCTCATTCGATTCTTCCCATCAGACAAAACTGCAAAGTTGAGGAGTGAGATTCTAAGCTTCAAGAAGAAACCAGATGAGAATCTCTATCATGCATGGGAGAGATTCAAGTCTCTTCTACGGGATTGCCCATATCACTAGCAGACTAATGAGGTATTGGCTCCCACTTTTGTAGAAAGTCTTGACCATAATACAAAGATTTTGCTAGATTCAGCGGCAGGTGGTCAAGCTTTGGAGAAAACTTATGATGAGTTGTATACTCTCCTCAACCGTATTGCACAAGGTAATCTAGAGTGGAATAGTGACATGTCTATGAATACAGTGAAGAAGGTGGCAGGTATGATTGAGCTAGATAGTGTCAACGCATTAGTTGCACAGTTGGCCAGTTTTCAGACTCAGATGATGGCTCAGTTTAACAAGTTGAGTGCGACTCAACTGCATGCTCAAGTTAATGCAGTTCAGCAAGTCCATACTTGGTGTGAAACTTGTGGTCTGAGTGGTCATTCAGCAGAATTATATGGAGCGAATTTAGAGTCAGTAAATTTTATAGGCAATGCACAAAAAGGAAATTTAAACTATGGTAATGCCTACAATCAAAATTGGCAGGGTCAGCCCAACTACTCTTGGGGCAGTAATCAGGCTCAACAGCAAGGTACGCAGAATACCACTCAGGCCAGCAATATTGAGGACATGCTGAAGAAGATCATGGCTAATCAAGAACAGATTGCTACTGAGCAAGCAAAGATGGTTGCTGACATAAAAAATTAGCAATTGTCCACGAAGACATTAGAAGTGCAAATGGGACAGCTAGCTCAGGCACAAAATACAAGACCTCAAGGGGGTTTGCCTAGTGATACAGAAAATCCAAAGCAAGTGATGACAATCACCTTGAGGAGAGGGAAAGATTTGATTGATGCACCTTCAAAGAAAAATTATGAGTTGCAAGAAGAGTTGATCACTTCTAAGCAGATAGAGAAGCAGGCTGAGTTAAGAGAAGCTAACAAAAAGGGAAAGTCTGAGTACCCTAATAAGATGCCGAATGAGCAGCCTCGCAACAGACCACTACCACCATTCCTACAGAGGCTTAAGAAAGCAACAGAGGATGCCTATTTTAAGAAGTTCTTTGACACGTTCAGAGAACTTCACATTAACCTTCCTTTGTTAGATGTTTTGCAGAGAATGCCTAAGTATGCAAAATACTTGAAAGATGTGTTGGAAAAGAAGCGGAAGCTGGTGAACATTGAGATTGTGGCACTTAATGAAGCGTGTAGTTCTATGGTCATGTGCAAGATGCCCAAAAATCTTAAGGACCCTGGGAGTTTCACCCTCTCTATACAAATTGGTGAAAGTGATGTGGTCCAAGCTTTGAGTGATTTGGGGGAAAGCATCAATTTGATTCCCTTATCATTTTTTAAAACTCTTAGGTTGTGGAAGCCACAGCCTTCCTCAGTTGTGCTACAAATGGCGGACATAACCAGATTAGTCCCCGAAGGAATCATAGAGGATGTTTTCATCAAGGTTGGTAAGTTCATTATTCCTGCTGACTTTATTATTCTTGATTATGAGGCTGATGAAAGGGTACCAATCATATTGGGACGTCCATTCTTGGCTACCGGTGGAGCACTGATTGATGTACAAGAGGGCACGCTCAAGATGAGGCTAAATGATGAAGAGGTGACCTTCAGAGTGTACACAACACTCAACACACCCTCACACTATAAGGATCTATGCATGATCACATCTATGGAAGTGGATGAGTGTGGGGTGGATAAAAGGGTACCTCCAATTGCCTCTTCAGACTCTCTTATAGAGCTGCCAAATTTGCCACAAGAGCCTGAACTTGAGAGACCTGAATGAAATTCTAAAAAGATAAATGCGAGGAAGGCCCTATACCTCGAGTGTGAGCATAAGAGAGGTCTAAAAAGAAGGAGAAGATGGGCCCCGAGTAGGAAGAAGAGGATGAGAGAATGGGACTGAAAGTTGTGATCTGGGTCATGCTGTGATGGTAAATCAGGCGTTGCTTGAGAGGCAACCCAAGTTAAGGTAGTATTTTTATTCTTCTTAGTTTTTCTTTAGTATAACTTTTGGTTTTATTTTCGGTGTTGTGTCAATAGGTTGAAGGAAAGTCTGAGTACCTTAGATATGATCTAAGGAGCATGGAAAACACTGAGTGTGGGGTCCTTCGGACCACTTTGATGAATTTGATGCTGCTAGCTAGGCCTAGAGGCCTCAGGGAGTACTTCTATCCTTGCTTTTAATTTATACTTTGGGGATAAAATGTGATTTTAAGTGTGGGGTGGGGAAATCTTCCGATTTGGTTAGGGTGAAGTGTGCTATAGGATGTCTAGTCTTATATTTGTCTTATTTTGGATTAAATTGAAAAAAATACAAAAATGTTTGTCTTTGTTTGTTTTGTTTTGTGTTTTGGTTTGTTTAGTAGAAGCACACTTCACCCACCCCTCGGTTTTTCTTTTCGGTTCTTTTCTGGGGAGAAGCCCTTTAAACCCAGTATCCTTTTTGATTTTTAGGAGTAAATTTAAAAATTTTGTTTTTAGGAGTAGATGATCTTGCTAGGTACTACACATGACTAATTGTTGCAAGTTGGTGTTGAATTCTATGGCATGATTTTGAAAAATTGAATGACTACTGTGAGACACCTAGGCTCTTTCATTTGACTCTTGTGTGATGTTGGCTTAAATGTGAATTCATGTGATTGCTTGGTTGAGAGTCTATAGGTAGCCTACTTGATTTGAGCATGTTCCATGTGTGAGCGAGGATTTAATTATTCCATGATTGCATCTTGGTGTCTAGAACTTGCCCCTTGTGTTTGCAAAGCAAAATAAAGAATGTTGAGTTTAGGAGATGATATAGGCATTTCTTTGATAGCCATGTTTTATACCCTCTTGATCTACCCTTGTGCATAACCTTAGACAACCTCGTTGATCCTTTAGCCTATTCTTTGGTAGCATCATGTATAGCTTATTCCTTTTCTTTCAATTGCCCGGAATTTGATCCAAAACTCCTAAGCGCTTTAGTTGAGAAATTAAGATGTTAAGGAGTGTGAAATTGAGAAAGGAAAAGTAGTGGAGCCCCAAGGAAATAGATTTTGGTGTGTTGAAAAGGTCTATATGTTGTTGGTAGGGAGTAATGAACTGAAAAAAATAAATCGATCAATAGAAGTGATTCATGTGTTGATAGCAAATACTCCCGGCTAAAGATGTGTAATCTAGCTTAAAGAGATGGGGCAAAAAAAAAAAAAAGAGTGGTGAAGATAATAATGGTGTAAAATGGGTTGGTTGGAGATGATGTTCAATGTAAAAATGTGATGTATTAAAGCTCTCAGGAAAGATAGCCACTATTCTTAACCAAATAGTTCCTACCCGTCCCGTAGCCTACATTATAACCCTTAAAGTCCTACTTGATCTTGAGCTTTGACATTCTGACATTAGTGGATTACTACACTACGGGCAAGCCTATGGTTCATCTTATGTGACATGTGAATTCTTTGTGAGAGTGAGTGAAATTTGATTCCTACACCCATTCTTGTGATAACTTTCATATGTGTGAGTAAACATGGGTAACTCTCTTGTGGTGAGGGCACTTGTTGGATGATAGATAGGTGGCTTATATGATCTATTTGTAGAGTATTATGCGTGAGTTTGTCAACTGATAAGAGTAAATTCTTGAGGATAGGAGGTCTTGAAGTAGTGTTCATGTGATTCTATGTGTAATATTGCATGTCCAATGTAGAACTTGATATTCTTATGGTCTTTGTAGTTCTAGCATGAGTGTATTAGTATTAATGGAGTCTTCCTTGATTGTGATTAGTGTAGAGAGTTGTTCGAGGAAGAACAAGGCTTTAAGTGTGTGGTGGTGATCTTAGGCGTATTTATACACCTAAGTGTCCTTATCTATGCGCGGTTAGCTTAGTTTTGAGGATAACTTGATGAACTATTGAGGTATGTAGAATTTAAAGGGTGTACTTTGTGGATAACATACATGTCTATAGTGTTTAGGGTTCATTTGGAACAAGTAAATAAGCTAAAAGAAGCAAATAGAGTTTAGACGAGGAAACTAGCTTTGCTAGCTTGAGCTATGCCTATTCTAGCGTACTTGTATGAGCTTTATTGTGTTGTGTGGACTTATGTATGTTGTGAGCTGTTGTAGGAGACCTTTTTAGGAGCTATGGGAGATGGTTGAAGCCTACAAACATGCTACAAACCATTGGGACATAAAACAAGGTGGAAAGAGTTCGTTTGGAGCGAAAATGGACAGCCAAGAAACACCTCCGTGCCACGAAGGCTAAGATCCATTTTATGGGTGTGGCACGGAGGTGAGCCATCATAAAAATGTCCAAATTTCATTGGGAGGCCTTTTTATGGGCGTGACACAGAGCTCAGACTCCGCTGCAAGCAGCGTGACACGGAGCTTAGGCTCCGCGATGGCCAGGGTGTCACGCTAGTTGTTCCCGTCGGGTTTTAACTTGGTTTAAGTTGGGGGCAAGGTTGTAAATGCATATGATTCGTATGGGACACACTATGGATGACCTAAAACACTATATAAGGAGTAATTAGCCATATCTACACACATCTTTGGAAGACAACACGAATTGGAGAGCGAAGGAGACATCAAGGAGCTAAAACTAGGGTTCTTTGTTCTTTAACTTTTCTTTTTTGTAGTTTTACTTTATGATATCATACATGGTGATTCTTTGTAGGAATATGAGTGTATAAACACCCTATTTCTACGGTTGAGGCTACAACATGATTGTCTAATTATGGTTTTATAGTCGGTTCATTTGTTTATCATGTCATGTGATTGTTCTTGCGTTCTTGTTTTACTATTCTAAAGCGTCATAAACTTTAGGATAAATCTAAGTCTCAAAACGAATTGACCATAGGAGTTGAGGGACTGAATGAAGAATTTAGGGAGTGTGGATCATGTCTTTAACTTTTAGATATTAATTGTGAAGGCTGATTTGCGGTTAGGATAGCGATATACCTAAACCGCCCCACTTGGTTGATGAAACGGGAAGATAGTTTAATGCATCCAAGTTAAAGACTCACATCCCCGCTCAATGATGTAGTTGTGAGATTAATTTGGATAGATGACTTAGAGGATGAACATTCCCGGGATATAATATCAACCCCGTAGACCAATGATCACGATAAACATTAACACCGGCTAGAATACATAGTTATGCATGAATGTGAAGTAAATTCCTCAACCCTGGATCTCTCCATATATTGTTCACAATCCGAATTTCATATAGTTGTTATTTCTAGTATTTAGTTATAAAAACAAAGCTCAAACTCTTGATAACGAATCACACTTGTTTAACTACAATAAGTAAGAATTGAGATTAGATTGTTTGCTAAACACCAAGTCCCTGTGGGATCGATATTCGGCTCGCAAGAGCCACTTTATTACTTGCACGACCACGTATACTTGCGTGTGCGCTAGGGAGCGAAAGGTCCGTGGTCTAGAACCACAGACCGTCAATCCATCCTGATCCCTATATCCATCACTTTTCAGTCCATTTTTCAGCACTTTTCAGTCCAATTTTCTACCAATAAAATGCTAAAGAACTTGCAATAATCATAATTATTAAGCATCGAAAGTGACGTAAATCTATGGCACATCACTCCTATACCGATGACACCAACGAACCTAGGATCTAATACTAAGATGTCATGACCCGATTTCTCAGGTCATGATGGAACCTACAACCCCCTGTAGGCGTACCAATCCCTGTAGCCCAGAACAGTTAGTAATAGGCTACTAACTAGGTAAACACACGAAAGAAGCATTATATATAAGAGGAAACAAGAGATAAAAGTAGAGAAATATAGCAACTCGAATATATATATATATACATAGGAAAACTAAACCATCCCATGATCTGGTATCACAGTATAAGATCCGCTACTAATATACAGAGTACTAGAGGGTACAAAATAGAATATACATTCATCTCTGAATAACAAAAAAAGTACATGGTATAAAAAAAGAGATAAAAGCTAAGCCCGATTGCTAGGAGTTCACCCTAGTCTCACATGTCTAGAAAGCTACACGAGTCTCCACACGATCAACATCGAGAGCTCACATTAGGATTTACACCAGAAAGATGCAGAAGTGTAGTATGAGAACCAATTTTAGAGTAACGGGTACCCAGTAGGCATCATAGGCCAACTGAGTGCATATAAGATATAAAAGCAGTAAATAGCAGATATGAAGGAAAGTAGTCACAGAAAACAAACAGAGAAGTACACAGAAGCTAGCACAGATAGAATACAAGGAGAAAACAACCATACTAGGCTAGCCACAAGAGATATATAAATCACAGAACACAGGTGAAGGAAAGAAGAACGCACCTGGATATTTGCAACAACAATATATAAAGAGAACACAGGTGAAGGAAAGAAGAACGCACCTGGATCCTTGCAACAACAATATATAAAGAGCAGGTTTAAGAAGAATGACGGCATACCGATAACCTCAAGTCAAAAGAGAAGGGAAGAAAAGCAAGTAAAAACGTACTCATGCTTGAAACAATACTACTAACTAAATCATATTGATAACACAGTTCTCAAATATGAATAATCGGACAATAACCCAAATGTAACCATAAAATGGACCAGTACTACAATAGGATATAACAATAGATCTACCTACAGTCCCAACGGTTGCCCATACACCCGAGGAACACAGATAAGTGAAAACAAATCCTCCGGCATCCCATACTATTGGAGCGTATACTCAGCAAACAGCAAACAAGGGTGGAACCAAATACAATATAAATGATATGATATGACATGATAAAATTGGTGTGACAATAGTGTTGTATGTACCTCCTCCGGTGCCTATAGGCCAGTAGGTAGGATCCATAGAAGGACGCACCCGTATACCTCAACCACACCGTATAACCCTTCTCCGGCACTTGCGGCACGTAGCCCCTAGTCTGGATCGACAAGGTCCATGGAGGTCCTCGACCACATACTAAATCTCAGAATCTCAAATATAACTACCTTGAGTGTATTTGGGTCTAAACTAGTAATCATAATCTCGAAATGAGTGCCCGGTGTATATCAAGGTCTAAATCAGTAATCAAGTCTCAAAACCCCAATAAAGAGTACCCAGAGCATAACCAGGTCTAAATCAGTAGTAAAACAAGTCTAGCACCTAGCTCGATCGAGTCTAGTATCATCTCAAATCAGTAGTAAATATTTCTAGCACTACGGCTCAGTCGAGTCTAGTATAAATGTGAAAATCCAATGATAAATCATCATTTAATATCTCTTACCCCAAAAAGATCCATAAAACTCAATTCCAAATTCTTTTATAATTAATTATACTAAAAATGGGCCCTCCATGCCATGCAAGATTTAGAAAACAGGTGATAGTAGGCCCGCATCCAAAGTAGTAGTAAATAATGCAAAAAAAAAATCTTTATATGGATGATAATGGTATGCTCAAACACAAACAGTAGCCCAACAGTTCACAATAAACCTATTAGCCTTGAACAGGCTCAAATCACTCTACATCATAGATAACTAGCCAAAAATCATAATCTAATATCCGGGACTCACGAACATTCCCAAATAATCCTCCGTCTATGGTCCAAAGGCAATTACAAAGGCCACACGGGTCCATAAGGGTAATACTACAACACTAGATCAATTACTACAACCAACGTAAGAAAATAAGATGGACGGAAGAAGCGGATAAGGTTTGGGGTGCCAGCCTAGAATACCCAACCCAAAGATACTAGATAGTGCAATTATCGCCTATATACGCAAAGTCTATCTAGAGAAAATCGTAACCTACCTGTCGTTCGATGACAAGTTGTTAGAATGACGTTGTCTAAGCCCGAACTACTCCGAGAAATCCCTAAAAGTAATCACACTATCAAGAACATAATCTATGCATTAAAACAAGTTGAGTTAAAATTCGAGTCACAAGCGGGTTCATGGGCCCCATAATTCAAAATTAGAAACGAAAAACATAACAATATTTCCAACATTCCCGGGAGTACAAGCTCCAAAATTGAGCGGAATTAGACCATCAGAATGGCTCCAAAACAGCCCACAATCACAAGAATTAAAGAGGGAATTGAAAGAAGAAATAACGGAAATTAAAGAGGGGACTTACCAATTTAGAGGCCAAGAAATGATCAGAGATCAGGAATATGTTCCCCTCCAAGCTTTGGGATGATCAGAAGTGAAGAATGGATCTTGGAGTCAATTTCTATAGAGGAATTCATTTTGGGGGAGAGTTAAAATGAAAGAGGAGAAGTTGGCCAGCTATATATGTTGCCAGCGGCTAGGCAGGCGCAGGCGCTATAACGCCACAACGCCCAGGCACCTGCAGACGCACTGCATGCCAACGCTAGTAGGCATAGGCGCGCTAGCGCAGGCACAGCCAGGAACCCGCCATGGCGCCATACCAGCGAGAAGCAACATGGTGCAGGCAAGCCTTGGCAATTTCCAATGGATGGACCCCCGGAATGCATCTGGGGTCTCGCTAACACAAATGGGCTGAGCTATTTAACTAAAAATGGTATTTCGAACTCAACAGAATAGAAGAAAATCCCAACGGAGATTGATTTAACAAAAAATAGACCCCACGCCCAAAACTAACCTTAGACCAACTATTTCCAAAATGGAACTCAATGGTCAAAAGCGAATCTGGAAGCCTCGAGACCCAAACCAAAGGTTCCTCTATCCCAAAATTGACATTTTAGAGCTAATAGCGCTAACAGAATTTCCACCCGAGGTCGTCTTCTCCGAATATTGACCAAAGTCAAACTTTCAAGTTTAACTGGTTAGAAAACACAAAAAGCAAAACAAAACCAAATCGAAAGCTCCCAGACCCCGGCCAAGGGTTCAGCTAGACTAAAGTCCACGCTCTAGTGCTAACGAAACTTTCATAATTCAATTTCGAGCATGTCTACCAAGAATATTGACCGAAGTCAATGATTCCCAAGTTTAAGCTCTAAAATAGGAAAACGACCATAAAGACCAAACAAACGGCTAAGGCACCGAACCACCAGTCTCAGCAAGCCATAAATAACTTGGGGCCGCTACAGAAATGCTCTAACAGTACAAAAAAGCGAAAATGCGAGAATGACTGAAAGGTTCATTATATATATATATATATACTAGTCTCTATGTATGTGCGTTAAACAAATATCACTCGTTGATTCTTATAATACTTATGTTAAAATAAAAAATTATACTTTTGCATATGGTGTGATCATAATATCTAAATTTAATATAATTAGACAATATTAAAGTATTTTAAAGTGTTGATATACTTTTATTACCCTTTAAAACTAAATTTTTTCATTAATAAAATTATTTAATGTTGGATATATAATGGCATTTCAAAAGTTCCAATAAATTGCATTTCTACGGTTCATAATGCAAAAAAAAATATAATTTTTTTAATAAGCAATGGAATTGTTTTTTATTTCTAAAATTTAAACGTAAAAAAAAGTTTTTTATTGTTAGACTTCTTCATATTTAGTCTTACGATTTTTTGGTTATAAAAAGAAATATGATTTTTGTTCTTTAAATTGGATGACTCGTATGTAACAAAAAAATAGAAATGTGACTTTGATAAATTCAAAATAAAGTAACCACCGGTGAAATTTAATTATGAATTAGCCTAATTTAGTAATATTTTATTATTGATTAATAAGAAATTCAAAATCCTAAATATTGTATAATATATTTAAGATTGTAGTTTTATTCAAAGTTTACTTTACTCATTATCATGAAATTAATACTTTACTTTAGTGTAATGACTTTTATTCTATCTTTTAAAACCAAACATATAAGATAATCTAAAATTATCTAAGCCTATTAAAATATGATCTAACAATTACCTAATCTAACGCACATACAACTTTCAATTATAAGAGTACTCCAAAAAAATAAGGACAGTCATTTGATATTTCCTAGTATGAATGTGATATCAACTCTTTAATAAATTACATTCAAAGTTGAAAATTAGAAGTAGTATTTGTTATAAACTATATTTCCAATTGTATTATTTTTTTATTACTAAATTAGCCAATAGAAATATGGTAGAATTAGACTAAAAGAGTATATAAGTCAATTAATATTTTAGAGATATTTTTTGTCATTCAACATTATTATTTGTGCTTTTATAATAATTAGTCTCTATGAACGTGCTTTGCACGTTATTCTCTATCAACGCCAATCATCACATATGATATTAGGTAATATTATTTATAATTATAAACATTTATTTAATAAGGTACAAAATATTATTATAGTATAAGATTATATCCACTTAATATTTTTTTAAATTGATGTCATGGTATATATATTTTTCTTCCGTTTTCTCACACGAGAAACATGTTACGATTGAGATAATTTAATTTTAGGGATTAACTTATCATTTTTTAAATTACAAGTATAAAAGTGTTGTTGGAAATTGTTACCAAATAAAATTAAATTATAAGAATATATTTCCGTTATAAGAATATTTTGTTAATTTATTTTAAACAAATTTAGATTGATCACAAGAGTAAAATATAATATTTTCTTCAAGAAATCAACTCCCTTCATCGGCCAAATCAAATAGTTTTCATTCAAATCTTGTATTTGTGTAAAAGAAAAAGTTATTTAATATGTACAAATCATTTATTAAGAATCTACTAAACAAAAATAATTATAGTTCAAAATTCATAAACTAAAAATATTAACTCCCCTCTACTAATAAGTGTAATGACCCTCCCGGTCATTTATGTGTGTTCGCATTTCTTTTATCGTTAGAGCTTTCTTGTAGCGGTCCCAAGTCATTTATGGCTTGCTGAGACCGGTACTTCGGTGCCCGGGACATTTGTTTGGTCTTTTTGACCATTTCTTGTTTTAGAGCTTTAGGCTTTTGAAATCTTTGACTTCGGTCAACATTCTTGGTGAACGTGCTCGGAATCAAATTTTGACAGCTTTGTTAGCTCTAAAATGTGGACTTTGGTCTAGTGGAACATTTGGTCGGGATCGAGAGCTTTTCATCTTGGAATTCTCTCCGGTTCTGTGTTTTCAGGCCAGTTGGGTTTGTTTAGTTGACTTTGGTCAATATTCGGAGAAGACAGCCTCGGATGGAAATTTTTCCAGCGCCGTTAGCTCTGGAATGCCGAGTTTGTGTTAGTTAGTTGGTTGGTTCAGGTTTCGGATGAGTCAGGCTCATTTTGGATGTTTGGTTGGCTTTAGCTAGTGTTGACTTGGGTCAACAATCCTTCGAAATGACCTCGTATGGGAGTTTCGTCGATTTCGTTGAGTCTGGAACATCGTTTCTACTCTAATAGAATAATTAATTTGTGAGTATCGGATTCCAATTGTGCCCGGAATGCCCCGTGAGAGTTTTAAGTTTTGCTGGTTTTTGTTGCAGGCCGGGCCTTCAGTTCAAATGGCGCCCAGGCAGCGCGATCGCGCTAGCCTGTGCGTGACATTAGTGATGATGGCATCGTGCCAGCGCGATAGCACTCCAACGCCCGCCCGCGTGCCAGCGCGATGGCACCGAGGCGCCTGGCCTCCTCTTGCGCGATGGCGCTGACCAACGTGCCAACAGTTATATTCTTGGGCCATCATTTTTCCAGCTCCATTTATCATTTATTCCCAACTCCAAATACAAAATCCCCTCTACCAAAGTGCTCCTTTCAATCTTAGCTTGGAGAATCCATCAATTTGGTTGGCACACCTCACTTCTTGGTCGATTTTTGTATGTTCTTCTTCCCCAAAACTTGTTCCTTCTCCATTGCATAAACCTCCATTGTTGTTATTTCTCAAACCTTGAAAATTCCATGTAGAATCCATTTCTTCAGCTTTCATGTTCGTGGTATCGGAGTTTTCACTTTCTTAGCTTGTTCCTCTCGTTGTGGTAAGTATCTTTTGATTAATTTCAGGATTTCATTCTTGAATCTTCCCTCATTAGTTTCCTTTTTAGCGGGCTATTTTGTGCCATTTTCCTTGGCCAAATTCGCTCAAATTTTGAGCATGCCCTCCTGAGATTATAAGGAACACAAGGGTATTTTTCATTTTTGGTTTTGGGTTATGGGCCCCACAAGCCCGCTTGTGGCCCAGATTTTGACCCGGTTATGTTTATGGCATTATAGGTATCGTTAGTCTTGTATTGATGAGTAGATTATTGTATTGATAGTGGTTTCACGATTTGGAATTCTCCGAAGCAGTTCGAGCTTGGACGACATCGTCCCCCAGCTATTCATCGGACGACAGGTAGGTTATGGCTTTTCCTACTTAGACTCTGCGTATATAGGCTATCATTGCATTAATTAGCATCCTTGGGTGGGTTGTTATAAGTTGGTACCCCAGAACTTGCCCATTTTGCTGTCCATTTATTTCATACATTGATTTTAGTATTTGTATCAGTATTGTATATTACTTTTGTGGTTCTGTGTGGCCTTGTATCGACTCTAAAACATAGATGGTTGGTTATTTGGGAATGTCCGCGAGTCCCAGACATAGAGCTTTTATTTTAGGTTGGTTATGTCTGTTGTAGAGCTGTTGAGCCGGTGCAGGGCCGATAGGAAATATTTGTGAGCCATTTTGGGCTACTCTATTATTTGCGAGCATATCATACATGAAAAGGTTTTCCCTGTATATTTTACTATGAATTTGGCTTTGGGCCTACTATAATTGATTTTCTAAACTTTGCACGGCCCCGAGGGTCCCTTTTTGGTACATGACTTTGAAAGGGATTTTAAACAGATTTTTACAAAACCTCTCAGAGTAGAGGGGATATTACAATGAGTTGATTACTGGTCTTCATTCTGATACTAGGCTCGGCTGGACCGTAGCACTAGACATAGTTTTCTATGAATTTAGACCCGGATACGAGTCGGGCACCCTGTTTAGGAATTTGATACTTGACTTCTATTTTAGATCCGGATACGCTCTAGGCACCCTCGATGAGGTTTATCGAGATATGATTACTGATTTAGACCTGAATACACTTTGGGCATCCTTTAATGGGATTTATGAGATTACTACTACTAATTTAGACTCAGATAGAATTCGAGCACGTACTATGAGATCCCAATTGTCGAGATATTTGAGTTTCGTGTTTGTATGTGGTCTACGAGTAGACCTCCATGGACCCTACTATTCTGGACCAAGTGCTACAGGCCAACGGTGACCAGAGGAAGGGGATATACGGCGTAGGAAAGGTACTCAGAAAATATCCTTCCATGGATCCCGCCTTTATTGGACCTTTGGGGCACTGAGGGGGTAACATTCGGCACTGCGATCACACTTGATTCCAGATTCATCATATCATATCATCATGCATATTTCACTCAGATTCCACCATTGTTTGTTGTGTGTTCAGTGTACGCTCTTGTTGTATGGGCGGCCGGAGGGTTTGTTTTCACTTGATTGCGTTCCTCGGTTGTATGGGCAGCCGTTGGGACTGTAGGTAGATTATATTACTCTCCGTCATTTTGTAGAGATTGTTATGGTCCTTGGTTCTTGGTGGATTGGTAAGGTTTAGCCTGTGGAGGCTCTGAGTTTGGGCTTGAGTGTTGAGGGGCTAGGGAGTCGTATATCTTTGAGGCATTATTGTGTGGCCTTCTGAGCGGATTGTGGGTTTTGGTTCCTTTTCTATATCTTGATTTGAGTAGAGACTCTTGGTTCTTGTGGCTTAATTATTCCATTCTAGGTTATAAATTGTGAGATTGATCCCAGTTTATGCTTATCTTGAGAGTGTGTGGTTTTTAGTATGATTCTGTTATTGTATGGCTTCTAGTTGATTATGTTGGCCTACTTCCTTTCTTTCCTTTTTACTTGAGGTTATCGGTATACCGCTATTTTCTCAACTCTCTCTCTTTATTTACTTATATTGTTGTGCAAAGACTCCAGGTGCGTTCTTCTTTCCTTCACCTGTGATTTTGTGTATCTATATCTTCTGTGCTAGCATTATTTGCTATAACTCTTGGTTGTCTATTCTCCGTGCTAGTTCCTTGTCCTTTCTCTATTGCTTCTGTGACTGCTTTTTTGCTATATGCTATTTACAATTTTTATATCTTATATGCGCTCAGTCGACCGATGATGCTTACTGGGTACCCGTTGCTTAGCAAATGGTGCTCATACTACACTTTTGCATCTTTTTGGTTCAGATATTAGTTTAGCTTTTGTCGTTGATCACGTTGGAGACTCGTGCAGATTTTGGGATATTCGAGACTAGGGTGAGCGCCTGACGGTCGGGGCTTTACCACATCTCATCTTTTGTACTGATACTCTTTGTATATTAGGAGACAGTTGTACTTATCTTTTGTTACTTCTAGCATTTGTACTCTATTAGAAGCTTTTGTACTGTCGATACCAAGTCTTGGGGTTGGTGTAGTTTCAATGTATATATTCAAGTTTTTCTTCTGTTTTGTCTATCTTTATATTTTACTTCCGCTTATTTTCTGATTATTGTGCGTATTAGTTAGGTAGTAGCCCATTACTAACCATTCCGTGCTACGGGGGTTGGTTCGTCTACTGGGGGATTGTAGGTGCCATCATGACCTGAGAAATCAGGTCATGATAGTTTGGTGTCAGAGCTCTAGGTTCACTGGTGTCGTGGTATAGAAGCAAGTGTCTCAGTAGAGTCTCGTTGATCGGTACAATGACGTCTGTATCCTATCTGCGGGAGGCTACAGGACATTGTTAGGAAAAGTTTTATCTTCTTGGCTCCTTATCATGCGTTCCTGGATCTATTGACTTCTAAACTTTGGTTAATTCATTCCTTCTCAGATGCCTAAGATGAGTTCGACAACAAGTGATATCGAGGCTTTTGTGGTTGTTGCTTTAGTGCTTCCATCAGCGCCAGGACTTCAGAGTAAGAGTTTACCACATCCGATAGGGGGCGTGGGGCTAGCCCAGCCTCCGATTGGATTTATAGGTACTTCAGTTCTTCAGGACACCGTGGCTAGGACTCTGAGTCCTTCGGTAGGTGTTTCAGTACCCGGTTCTACGAGTGGTGCTTCAGTTAGGGTTGAGCTTCCAGTTCTTCAACAGGGTTGTATGTCGGTATTAGACTATGAGGTGAGATTTCACGATATGGTTAGGTGTACTGCTAGGACTATGCCATCAGAGTTTGATAGGGTTCAGATCTTTATTGGAGATTTGATTTCACCGCTCCTTCTGGCGACCGAGTATTTGGTTACAGTTAGGGCGACCATCCTACAGGTAGTGGATCATGCTTGGGATATCGAGGGTTTATGTCATGAGACTTATGGAGGCGGTCCTAAGAAACGTCATTTCCAGGACAGTTCTTGAGGTTCTCAGACTCGAGGTAGGGGATTATCCACCAGAGATAGGTTCCACTGATTCTTATCTACCAGACCGGTTTCGGTTGCTCCACAGGTTCTAGAGGATAGTAGTGCAGGACATGTTGAGCTTAGTGGACATTGTACGGGACAGATTCTTTGAGGTTTGCATTCAGAGTGTGTAGGTCATGGTGGCCGAAAAGGTTCAGTTAGATCTCCTTGCCCGCATGTACCCATTGGGATTTTCTCTCAGTGCAGTGTGCATGGACATTTTGCTAGGGATTGTCCCACGATTCCATTTTCCAGCCAGCAGGGTCATCAGATGTTATCTCCCAAGGCATCAATACCACCAGCTAGAGGTGGAGTGCAGGGTAGTAGGGGTGGTCCCCAGGAAGCGAGAGGTAGTGTGTGAGGTTGCGAGGGTGGTCCCCTGATGGTTGGAGGTGGCCTTCAGCCAGGTGGTTTAGGTATCCGTCCAGAGTCGACAGGCACCGTGCATCAGAGTAGAAATTTTTTGGGTTGCTATAGTTGTAGGGTGATGGGATATTATGCTAGAGACTTTCCCCATCGAGGGATGACAGAGCCTTCAGCTTCGACTACTCCGACCAGAGTTAGATCCCATCAGTCCGCTGCCCCTCTTGGTGGGCCCGTGGTAGAGGTTCCTGATATTGTTGCTCCAGATTAGTCTTTTGCTACGTTCATCTTACGATAGTCCTGCTCGCATTGCAAATCTTCCCCTTCTGCCATTTATTTGCTTATATGCTCACCTACTACTTGTTTAGTTGTTTGACTACTTGAGTTGTAGTGTTTGTTCCTTAGTAGTGGATGGGGGTGAGTTATCCTTATGAGGTGTTTTACCTGGAGTTGTAGCTCGTGGGTAGTTTTTGTTAGTCTATTTTTGGTTGGGTTTGTTTCCTGTTTCGTTGTGGCTTTAGACTTGTGTTAAATCGTCCTTTTTGAGCATTCCTAGATGGTTGATGCCATTGCTAGAAGTCCTTGTGTTAGTTTGGTGTTGCCGGTAGTTATGTCGGAGTTTGGGCTCTCATTTTGAGTTGAGAGGTGTTGTTATGCTAGTGAGCATGGTTGGGTTTTATTTTTTTGGGTGATTAGAATCGATCCTCTTTATTTGGTTGGTTTAGGAGGTTGGCAGGTATGTGAGTCGTTCCCATAGTCTCCCTCAGTTTCTTATTCGGTTGGGTTGTCTTATTATTTCCCCGGTTCCAGTTGGACTGAATTTCGATCGTAGCCCTCTAGTTGAGATTTTGATTTAGCATCATGATTGAGTGTTTTCTTTAGAATTTTTGACTAAGGACTAATCGTAGCCTCGTGGTTGAGTTGTATTCATAGCATTCTGGGTGAGTCGGGCATCCGAACCATTTTTCTCCTGCCTTGTTAAGTTTTGACAATGTAAGTATGGGAGCTAAGGAAATAGCTCCAAATTTGATTTGATAAGGTGTTGTAGGGTTCAGTATATTCTAAGGACGGGTTTTGTTTAGTTGAAAAAGGAGGGAGATGACTCTTTGTTCGTGCTTATGTGTTTTAGTAGTTGACTTAGGTGACGATGGAGGTTTACTTGGGGTTGTGTGTTGGTGATTTGATTCGGCCGTTTACAGATTGTAATGGTTTTTCCTTTGACTGGTTTGGGATTTCAGTAGCAGTTGCGATTTTAGCAACTTGCGTATTCTAGCCTAGTTGGCTTCGGTTCCTAAAGGTTTATTAGCAGCATATGGATTCGACAGAGGCTTTGGTTGGTAATTTTAAAGTTGGATTTCAGTATCGTAGACTAGGAAACTACTTTGGATGGTTCATGGTTGTTCTTTTTAGTTGCAGCTTCTTGGGTTGGAAGGCATGGAGTTCAGACGACTTAGTTTGCCCATTTCAGTTGTGAAATGATAGTTGGCCTTGGATACCTAGTCCTTGGCTAACCTTTGAGTTAGGCTGGAAAATCCAAATATCAGCAGTGTTCTAGTTAGTACGAGGTTCCTTCTACAATGGTTGGGCAGACTCAGCAGTGTGAGTTTGAGATTCAGCAGTGGTGTATGCTATATGTGATCAGGTTGTGCGGGTTGAGGCTAGCGAGGCTATTTTAAGTTCTAATAGTACTTTGAGATTTTTCCTCGTCTTCATTACCGAGAGTTTGATATGCTTGATTAGTTGGGTCTTCAGGGGTTGTCTTTTATATGAGGTTCCAACATTGGTTAGACTTGGCCAGCATGGACTAGAAGTTTGATATGCAGTGTGCTTCGAGATGGTTGGTTCGTGTGTTGATACGATAGAGCGGTTGATTTGAGCCAAAGGGATGAGTTGAAGGTTTATGCAGAAATTTTATATCTAGATGACAATTTTTAACCCCAGGAACCTTTTCCTTTGCCTTCAAGGTGTTTTGACTTGATATTCGTGGCATGGTGGACTTCTTCCTAAGGTGAGAGTTGTAAGGGAATTCAAATCTTAGTGGTTTTTGAGTATTCTTAGAGTTTGGAGCTTAGCTGGTGATTTTGGACTTCGTGGTAGGCTTACCATACTTTTTGCAAGATCTTGTTTCTAGTTTGGTTCTGTTGAGCAGATTTGCCTGGTTCCTTCGTATTCAGTTGATTCAGATTAGGTCCGGTTCAGCGAGGTTGGTTTCGTTCTACAGTTTGGAAGTTCTCTATCAACACAAGGTATTCATATATGCCTTTCCTAACTTTGGTGTGTGGACTTCAGTCGGGTTCAAATGGGTTGTTTAGTTGGTCTCAATTATCGAGTCTGATGTTAGCAAAAGTGTTTGTTCGATGGTTGATGGTCAGTTGGGACAGGTAACTCTAGTTTTTGATGATATGCTACAGGTTGTTAGCTCGGATGGCAAAGGCTAGTAGACTATAGCTTGACTTTGATATAACTTGAGTATAAAGGGTGACTTCGTTCATGGTAGAGTATAAGCGAAGACTGTAGATCTCGGGTGTATCAGTTGTGGCTTCGAGGGTGGTTTGAGTGTTCGACTTATATGCAACTTCCTGTTATGGCACAAAAGGATTCAATTCAGACTAAAAGAGCTTTGTGGGTCAGCGGGTTCATGAGTTAGAGTTTTGATTGTTGGCTTTTCTGATAAACTTCATTGTGGTTTCGAAGATTTGAGTTCTGTGTGCTGGTCGCCTTGCTTCTCTAGTTTCGATGTTATGTCGGTGCCTACTGGTTGAGATTCTAAAGGCTCAGTTTGGGTTGGCTGACCCTTGGTGTTTTGGAGTTTGAGTTTGAAATCTAGCTTGGCTGGTAAGAAGTTTAGGCTTGGTTGCTTTCTTTGGTTCTTTTCTGTTGGGTGCCATCCGGTCGAGGAGGCTACCCGGGGTGTCCGAGAGAGTAGTGCAGGGTTCGTATCTGTTGTTCTTTTGATGTCTAGTATTTCCTTCTTTCCTGACTTTCGGGGATGAAAGTCTTTTTAGTAGTGGATGATGTAATGACCTTCCCAATCATTTACGTGTGTTTGCTTTTCTTGTATCGTTAGAGCTTGCCTGTAGCGGCCCCAAGTCATTTATGGCTTGCTGGGATCGGTAGTTTGGTGCCCGAGCCGTTTGTTTGGTCTTTTTAGCCATTCCTTGTTTTAGAACTTTGGGATTTTAAAATTGTTAACTTTGGTCAACATTCTTGGTGAACGTGCTCGGAATAAAATTTCGACAGTTCCATTAGCTCCAGAACGTGGACTTTGGTCTAGTGGGACCTTTGGTCAGGATCCGGGAGCTTTTCATATTGGAATTCTCTCTCGTTCTGTGTTTTCAAGCCAGTTGGGATTATTTGGTTCACTTTGGTCAATATTCAGAGAAGACGGCCTCGGATGGAAATTCTGTCAGCGTCGTTAGCTCTAGAATGCTGAGTTTGTGTTAGTTATTTAGTTGGTTCGGGTTTTGGATAAGCCAGGCTCATTTCAGATGTTTAGTTGGCTTTAGCTAGTGTTGACTTAGGTTAATAATCCTCTGAAACGACCTCGTATGGGAGTTTTGTCGATTTCGTTGAGTCTGAAACGTCGTTTCCACTCTAATAGCATATTTGGTTTGTGAGTATCGTGTTCCAATTGTGCCCGGAATCCCCCGTGAGAGTTTTAAGTTTTGCTAGTTTTTGTTGCAGGACGGGCCTTCAGCGCGAATGGCGCCCAGGCAGCGTGATCGCGCTAGCCTGTGCGTGCCATTAGCGCTGATGGTGCCGTGCCAGTGCGATAGCTCTCCAGCATCCGCCCATGTGCTAGCGCGATGGCGCCCTATTGGCGCGATGGCACAGAGGTGCCTGGCCCTCCTCTTACGCGAGGCACTATTTTAGCGTCGTTGGCGCTGACCAACGTGCCATTAGTTATATTCTTGGGCCTTGATTTTTTCAGCTCCATATCTCATTTATTCCCAACTTCAAATAAAAAATCCCCTCTACCAAAGTGCTCCTTTCAATCTTAGCTTGGAGAATCCATCAATTTGGTTGGCACGCCTCGCTTCTTGGTCGATTTTGATATGTTCTTCTTCCCCAAAACTTGCTCCCTCTCCATTGCAGAAAACTCCATTGTTTCTATTTCTCAAAGATTAGAAATTCCGTGTAGAATCCATTTCTTGGGCTTGCATATTCGTGGGATCAGAGTTTTCACTTCCTTAGCTTGTTCCTCTCGTTATGGTAAGTATCTTTTGATTAATTTATGTATTTCATTCTTGAATCTTTCCACTTTAGTTTCCTTTTTAGCGGGCTGTTTTGTGCCCTTTTCCTTGGCCAAATTCGCTCAAATTTTGATCATGCGCTCCCGGTATTGTAAGGAACACATGGGTATTTTTCATTTTTGGTTTTGGATTACGAGGCCTACGGGCCCGTTTGTGGCCCAGATTTTGACCCAGTTATGTTTATGGCATTATGGGTATCTTTAGTCTTGTATTGATGTGTAGATTATTGTATTGATAGTGGTTTCACGATTTAGAGTTCCCCAAAGTAGTTCGAGCCTGGACGACACCGTCCCCGCAGCTATTCGTCGAACGACAGGTAGGTTATGGCTTTCCCTACCTAGACTCTGCGTATATAGGCTATAACTGCATTAATTAGCATCCTTGGGTGGGTTGTTATAGGTTGGTACCCAAGACCTTACCCATCTTTTCTGTCTGTTTATTTCATACGTTGATTTTAGTATTCGTATCAGTATTGTATATTACCTTTGTGGTACTGTGTGGCCTTGTATTGACTCTAGAACATAGATGGTGGGTTATTTGGGAATTTCTGCTAGTCCCGGACATAGAGCTTTTATTTTAGGCTGGTTATGTCTGTTGTGAGCTGTTGAGCCTGTGCAGGGCTGATAGGAAATGTTTGTGAGCCATTTTGGGCTACTCTATTGTTTGCGACAATATCATATATGAAAAGGTTTTCCCTGCACGTTTTACTATGAATTTGGCTTCAGGCCTACTATATTTGATTTTCTAAACTGTGCATGGCCCCGAGGGCCCATTTTTGGTACATGGCTTTGAAAGGGCTTTTAAACTAACTTTTACAAAACCTCTCGGAGTAGAGGGGATATTACGATGATTTGATTATTGATCTTCATTTTGGTACTAGGCTCAGCTAGACTGTAGCACTAGAAATGGATTTTTATGGATTTAGACCCGGATACAAGCTGGGCACCCTGTTTAGGGATTTGATACTAGACTTTTGTTTTAGACCCGAATATGCTCGGGGTACCCTCGATGAGGGTTATCGAGATATGATTACTGATTTAGACCCAAATACACTTCGGGCACCGTTTGATGGGGTTTATGAGATTTTTACTATTGATTTAGACTCGGATCGAATCCGAGCATGTACTACGAGATCTCAATTATCAAGATATTTGAGTTTCGTGTTTGTATGTGGTCTACAAGAAGACCTCTATGGACCCTACCATTCTGGACCAAGTGCTACAGGCCGACGATGACCGGAGGGAGGGGATGTACAGCGTAGGAGAGGTACTCAGGAAATGTCCTTTTAGAGAAAATAGCTCAAGACACACCTAAACTATGGCTGAAATTGTTGTTACACACTCTAACTTTGTGGGGGTCCTATGACCCCCCTGAACTATTTTATAGTGTAATATTGTGAGTATTATTAGCATAGATGGACATGCAAGTGAACACACGTATAAGAAGCAACTTCAAAATAGTAGATTGAAAGTAAAAATCACATGAAATTGGAATGATTTGTGTTATTTGATCAATAATCATGAAGATAAAGTTAGAGAGTTTTAAGAAAATTCTAGGGTTAATGTAAGATAAATTAACATTAATGAGAACTGACCCCTCTTTTTGATAGCGTGTGAAAGCACTTACTTTAGTTTGAGTGATTTAGTGGTCAAGCTAAGCTGATAATACCCTAAATATTACACTATAAAATAGTCCAGGGGGGTCATAGGACCTCCACAAAGTTAGAGTGTGTAACAGCAATTCCGACCATAGTTTATGTGTGTTTTGAGACATTTTCCCGTCCTTTTATGGATCCCGCCTTAATTGGACCTTTGGGGCACTGGAGGGGGTAACATATGGCACTGCGATCACACTTGGTTCCACATTCATCATATCATATCATCATGCGTATTTTACTCGGATTCCACCCTTGTTTGCTGTGTGTTCAGTGTACGCTCTGGTTTTATGGGCGACCGGAGGGTTTATTTTCACTTTATTGCGTTCCTCGATTGTATGGGCATCCATTGAGACTGTAGGTAGATTATATTAATCTCCGTCATTTTGTAGAGATTGTTATAGTCCTTGGTTCTTGATGGATTGGTAAGTTTTATCCTGTTGAGGCTCTAAGTTTGGGCTTGAGTATTGAGGGGCTAGGGAGTCCTATATCTTAGAGGCATTATTGTGTAGCCTTCTGAGCGGATTGTGGGTTTCAGTTCCTTTTCTATATCTTGATTTGAGTAGAAACTCTTGGTTCTTGTGGCTTATTTATTACATTCTAGGTTATAAATTGTGAGATTGATCCCGGATTATGCTTATCTTGAGAGTTTGTAATTTTTAGTATGATTATGTTATTGTATGGCTTCTAGTTGATTATCTTGGCCTACTTCTTTTCTTTCCTTTTACTTGAGGTTACCGGTATACCGCTATTTTCTCAACTCTCTCTCTTTATTTACCTATATTGTTGTGCAAAGACTCCAGGTGCGTTCTTCTTTCCTTCACCTGTGATTCTGTGTATTTATATCTTCTGTGCTAGCATTGTTTACTTATAACTCTTGGTTGTCTATTCTCTGTGCTAGTTCCTTGTGCTTTCTCTATTGCTTCCGTGACTGTTTTTTTGTTATCTGCTATTTACTGTTTTTATATCTTATATGCACTCAGTCGGCCAATGATGCCTACTGGGTACCCATTGCTTAGCAATTGGTGTTTATACTACACTTCTGCATCTTTTTGGTGCAGATATTAGTTGATCTTTCGCCGTTGATAGCATTGGAGACTCGTGCAGATTTTGGGATATTCGAGACTAGGGTGAGCGCCTGACAGTCGGGGCTTGACTATATCTCATCTTTTGTACTGATACTCTTTGTATATTAGGAGACGGTTGTACTTATCTTTTGTTACTTCTAGCACTTGTACTCTATTAGAAGCTTATGTACTGTCGATACCAAGTCTTGGAGTTAGTGTAGTTTCAATGTATATATTCATGTTTTGCTTTCTCTTTGTCTATTGTTATATTCTGCTTCTGCTTATTTTCTACTTATTGTGCGTATTAGTTAGGTAGTAGCCCATTACTAACTGTTTCGGGCTGTCAAAATTGATTCACTTACTGGGAGTTGTAGGTGTCATCATGACCTGAGAAATTGGATCGTGACAATAAGGTAACAATTTACATTCAAAAATCAGAATGAATTCATTTTTAAAGCAATTTTTAAGCAGAATGTTTCTTAGAATCATCATTGTAATCCTTGTAAGAGTTTGTGGCACTGTTTGATGAATAAAAATGATTGATTTTAAAGGTCTAGTCGTGTAACTTTGGGTGACCTTCGATGATCGGAGTGTCGGATTAAAAATCCAACAATTCCATCCGCTCCGTAATGTTGAGTTTGGGCTAGGAAGATGGTTGGTTCAGGTTCCGGGTGAGTCGAACTCATTTCGATCCTTTGAGTTCCTTTTCATTAGTGTTGACTTGAGTCAATATTTCTTCGAAACGACCTCATATGGAAGTTTTTTCTATTCCATTGAGTACGAAACATCATTTCCACTCTATTAGCACTATTGGTTTTTAAATATCGATTTTCGATTATGCCCGGAATTCCCCGTCGAGTTTTCTAAAAAGTGCAGAAAATCAGCTGCGGACAACAACTATTTAATGCTGTCATTTCATTTTTTCCAGCTTTTCTCCTCACTTTTCTCACTCTAAAACTCAAAATTCTCTCCACCATTTTGCTCCAATTCAGTTCTAAACCTTGGGGAATTATTTTTTTGTCGATTATCCGTAGTTCTTTGTCTCTTGGTAAGTCAGCTTTCCCAACTTGCCTTCTTCGGTTTTTCTCTTAATTCCTCCATTGATGCTCATCCAAAGCTTGGGTTTTGTGATAGATTCTGCCCCCTAATCTTGTGCATATTCGTGGGTGTGAAGTTTTATCCGTCTTGGGCTGATTTTACATCATTTTGGTAAGTAATTCTTGCCCAATTTTCGTTTTTATTTTTGAAATTTCCATTCTTTCATCCCCAACTTGGGCGGGCTGTTTTGGTACCCTTCCCTTGTCCAATTGTGCTCAAATTTGGAGCATGCCTTTTTGACATCGTTGGGGTCATCGTGGTTCTTTTCAGTTTTGGTTTTGGATTATGGGCCGCACGGCCCGGATTTTGACCCGGATATCGACCCGGCTATAATTGTAGCAATATGGGTATCGGTAGACTCGTCTTAACATTTTATTCATGAATTTGATAGTTTAATTCTCGTTCAAAGATTCTCAGAGCAGCTCGGCCTCGGATATCGTCGTTCCCACAGCTTGTCATCGGATGACAGGTAGATTACGGCTTAACTATCTAGACTTCGCATATATCGAGTAAAGTTGTACTAGTTGCCATCCTTGGGTTGGGTTATTAGGCTGGTACCACAGACCTTGACTGGTTTTCCATGATTCGTCCTATTTCTTTCCTCCGTTGTGTGTAATATTCCTATTAGTTGATATATTTATTACCCTTGTGACCCCGTGAGGTCTTGTTGACTCTGGAACATAGAAGGTGGGATTATTGGGAATGTCCACGAGTCCCGGACATAGAAATATTCTTCTAGGCTGGTTAGGCTTTCCGAGTTGCTTCGGAGCCTGTGTAGGGCCGATAGGTTGATTGTGAGCTTCCGGGAAACTATTTGGGTTGATCATATCATTTCCATGCATATAAAGAGGTTTTTCCATGTTTTATTATGGTTTTTGTCCTCGGGCCTACGAAAACTGATTTTCTAAACCTTGCATGTCCGCGGGGGTCCATTTTCGATGAAATTGAATTTGGAAATGATTTGACTTGATACGTGGATCTTCTTGGGTAAAAGAAGGTTAAAGATATGTTTTTATCATGATTTACTAATATTGCTAGACTCAATCGGGTCGGAGTACTAGCTGAGTTTCCTTACTGATTTGAAATGTATCAGGCTTGGACGGGTCGAGCATCTGAGATGTTTTTACTACTATTTTAGACCCGATTGTGCTCGGGCACCCTTGGAAGGGTTTTTCAGACATCTTTTCACTGTTTTAGTCCTAGACAGGGTCTAGGCATGCATATTTGAGACTTAGCCACTGGTTTGAACCGGAACTCGATTCTGGAGGACACGTTTTGATTCTGAGTTTTAGTATGGGGTCCGGGACCTCCATGTACTTTGCCGCTCTGGGCCTGAGGCTTTGGGTTGCGTGTGCCGGGGGAAGGGTATACAGTGGAGTAGAGGTATACGGGTTGTGTCCTTCCATAGAACCTGCCTACTGGGCCCAATCGGCACCGGAGGGGTACATACAGAGGTTCTATTTCACCCTGAGGTTTTCATACATCATATCATCCATTGTTTGAGATACCACCCTTGTTTGCTGTTTGTTGATTGTACACTCCGGTAGTATGGGATGCCGGAGAGTTTGTTTTCACTTGATTGCATTCCTCGGTTGTATGGGCGGCCGAGGGACTGTAGGTAAACTCTTGTTACTTTATTCCAATATTGTTCCCTGTTACGGTTGAGTATGACAATAATTACTGTAAGGTTGTGAGTTCCTGGATTGAGTTTTGTATGACTTGATTGGGTATTAATTCTTGTATGTCGAGCATGTCTACCTTTATTCTTATCTCCCTTTTTCCTTATACTTGAGGGTACCGGTATACTGCCTATTTCTAGAACTTATTCTTATATATACTGTTTTTGCGAGGATCCTAGGTGCGTCGTCCTTACTTTCACCTGCGCCTGTTGTGTGTGTATATATACTACATGCTAGTCTTATATGTTGTTTTTCTGTTGTCTTCCCTCTGGGCTAGCTCCTGTGTGCTTATCATTAATTTCTGTGATTGTTTGTTCCTACTCTGCCTGCTATTGCTCTTTTACTTTATATGTGTACAGTCAGCCTATGATACCTACTGGGTACCTTATGCTTCGTATTTGGTGATCACCCTACCCTCCGCATCTTCTGGTGCAGATCCTAGCATGGGCCACCATCGTTAGGGCATCGGAGACTCGTGCAGGGTGCAATTTTTGGATCATCCAGGCTGAGGGTGAGCTTTTGGCATTCAGAGCTTGACTTCAGTTATCCTTAGTGTATTTTGTACTCTTATAATTTCGGAGACATTGTGTATATATGACTTTTGGACCTTTGTACTCCTGATGTAGTTTGGCTCTTATACGCTTTGATACCAGGTTTTGGGTTGGTTTAGATTCTTCTTGTTTATATCTCTCTTGTAGCTATTTTCTTCTCATTATGCCCTTGCTTCCGCTTATGTATCGAATCTTCCGCTTAAACTGTTAGAAGGTAGCCCATTACTAACCGTTCTGGGCTACGGGGATTGGTTCACCTACTGGGGGGTTGTAGGTGTCATCATGACCGAGAAATCGTGTCGTGACATAAAGACAACAATTTTATCCTTTCAAAGTTGAGGGGAGTGTTTGATTTTTAAAGCAAAGTTAGGGGGTGTAAACGATTTTAAACCATTCAAATTTTAAAGGTATGTCGAATTAAATCAACACGATCATTATTACAACTATTAGAATTATATCTTATTTGATTAAAAGTGAAGTTTTTATTGTTTTTCTTTGAGATATTGTTGCCATTAAATAATATTGCTTCTCGATCAAGAAGGAATATGTCTCTTGAAAATCTTTTGCCCGTATATAGATTAGTTTTTATTACATGAAACAATATAAAGTTCGTACTCTTAGACAAGAAATCAAATTGTAAAAACCACAGAAAAAAGGATTAAAGTTACCATGAGTTACTTTCCTAGTCTACTACAATTTTTAATTTTAATGTTCACTATTCCAATTATGTCCTTTCCTTGTATATTCTTGTCCAAATTAATAAAATAGTTATTAAGGGTATAAAGGTAGTTCAATATTTAAAAGATATTTTGGTCAACCAATATTTATATTCATACTTTTATAATAACTAGTCTCTACGAATGTGCTTTACACGTTATTCCTTGTCAATCCTAACAAACGTTAGATAATATTATTTGAAATTATATATTATTTATTTTATGAGATACAAAAAAATTATTTGATCATATTCTAACTTAATCTACCGGTGATCGATCATAATAACATTATTTGATCAATTTTTGAAAATTAATTATATAAGTAGTATATTTTGTAAATTTAAATTCAAAATATAAATCAAATATATTTTAAAAAATTATGTCGAAAGAGATAAACACGAGGATGTTCGTGAAAAAAAGAGACAACGAAAACCAAATAAGCTACTATTGATTGTTGATAGAATCTTTTCATCTAGGTAGATTGGTAGTTAGTGACTCATAAAGTTATCTTATATATGCATTAATATTCTTCCCCAAAAGTAGAAAAAAAAAATTAACGTTTTCTTGAAGAATAAATATTCTTCCTAATATTTTTTATTCATAAAAATAACCTTATTTCAAAATGAAAAACAACTATCAGAATTGTGTCCCTTCTCCCTTTGTTTTTCTCCTCATATCTCCATGTCTTTCTTTTCACAAATTTCATCAAATCTCACACAAAAACTTAATATTTTAATTAAATAAATTTGATAAACTTAACTAAAAGTTATAATGATAAATAATTAAAATATTAATTGTAAAGAAAATTATAGATATTCTTTTTCATATTCTTAAAGGTATTATTTTGAATAATTGTCAACAAATAAATATTTTTTGTAATATTTAAAAAAAGTAGCTATTTTTAGCAACAATTTGAAACAAATCTAATTTTTATGATTCTGACATTTAAACTTGTAAATGAAAAAGAGTATAAACCTGTAACGACCGGGTTCATCATTATGGGTAAACTTTTCGTGCCAAATATCGAGTCAAAAAACTTCCGAGTTTGAGAGTTGAAAATTCTGGACTAGGCTAGTCTCGGCCAGTTTTGGAGTGAGATATGGTCTAGGACAATTAGGGTAAGGATTGGGTAACGTATCTAGTTTTGAGCTAGTTTTCCTTGTAGCTAAGACATAAAGGAGTCTGGGGGACTTTTCATAATCGAATTCGGGTAAGTAGAACTCCCGGTATCGAGGTTGACGTGAAAGGGTTGTTCTGGAATGTCAGAGGATCGAGTGTGTTGTAAAAAGGGGCAATTTAAGGGATTTTATGACTTTCTGTACCATGTCAACTGCCGTAGCAGTTGACACTCCGCCATAGTGACCTCCACCGTAGCGGAGAAAATACCGCTACAACGGAAGTCAACGTCGATCAGCCTCCGCCATAGCGGATGACTCTGCTACGGTAGTACTTATATAGCGGAGTGGATCTCTATAGCAGAGTGCGACGGGATTTAATGCAGAAACTTCTCCAAAACAGTTCAGTTTTCTTCAAGACGTTTTGGGAGAAGAAGAGGGTGATTTCCATCAGTTTTACACCATTTTTTGTCCTAAAGATAAGGATTCTACTCCCCAAACTTTGTACTATCTTTCCTATGCTATAGAATTGCTAGGGATAGACTTGGGGAAAGGTTTGGAATTACCTAGAAATGGTGGAATCCGGGGGAAAAGGGGGATTCTAAGGGTAAAAGTTCTTGGTTGTTGTTAATTCTTCTATATTATGATCATACAATTTTAATTCCCTAAATGTATCCATAAAAATGGTAGAACTAGGTGAATTATTGATGGGAAAGCCCGGAAAAAAGGGTGGAATGATCATGGGTGGCCTGGGGTTTAGGATTTTGCATAATCGGGGTAAATTGTAGGCCATAAAGATTGAATCTTGGTTATTGTGTATTGTTTTAGACCAAGAACTGGCAAGAACTTTGAGAAACGGGAAAGCTCCGGCTGAGTAGAGCTTTTGAATAATTCAAGGTAGGTGATGGTTATTGATTCTTGTATGAATTGTATGTTTGTGTACTTTTGTTTAAGTATTTGTACAAGTTGCATGGCTTAGGGAATGGCTTAGGAATGTCTAAGGGTCCTGTTATCAGTCTTGTGAAATGAACTAAGTGTTATTGCTTGTTGGTTTACAAGTGTTGATTGTTCATTGTTTGTGACTGTGGATTTATGTGACATTCGGTTGGCTGGGGTACCACGTCTGGTATGGGTATACTAACGGTTGGCTCGGGTACCACGCCTGGTACGGGAATACTAATGGTTGGCTCGGGTACCACGCCTGGTACGGGTTTACTTTATTGTATTGCTACATTTTTAATAATGGTTCCCTGAGTGGACCGGGTTGTGTTTATGAATTCTGATTGTGCATATGGTCCTTGAGAGGCCATGTTATCATTGTATTGATTCGTGAGTTTGGTCTTGGTGTAGACCAAGTTGCATGTTAACATTTAGGTGTTGTTTAGAGGGGATCCTAAGGTGGGTCCGGGCTATATAAAAAGGGGATGTTGGTTTATAATAGTTGATTGTTGATCGTAGTTGTAAAGGTGGATTACATGTGGGTACAAGCTAGGAAGAGACTTGTAGCCTAGGGATATCTATTGGCTTGTTACATGTTTCCTGTACTCTTACTTGATTTTTGTACTATTCATATGTTGTTTATTTGGAACTGGCTAATGATCCTACCAGTACATGGTGGTTGTGTACTGATTTTGCACTTTCATTTTTTTGTGAGTACAGGAAATCTCCAGCGGCTTACACGCGACCTCACCATTAGTCCAGCGCTTCCAGACTTCAAGGGTAAGCTGTTTCGGTTCATCTACCTTGATTTCTATCTATTTATGTTGTAGCCCACTTGTTTCGGGCTTAGATTATTTCTTATATTGAGGTTGCATCCCCACATTCCAGATTTTTGGTAGCATTTTGGTACGATAAGTTTCAGGTTCTAGGGAGAGAATTTCCATAGGATATTTATAATAATTTGGTTGATTTAGTATTTATGCTAGTTTATTTTATCTGCATTGGTTTTGAGCTGTTAGAATGGTTAAGTTCAGGGTCGTTGATGGTTCGCTCACCCGGGGGTTGGGTGGGTGCCACTTATAGTGGTCTGGGTTATGACAAAGATAGTATCAGAGCCCTAGGTTAGTTGATCTCATCGTACCAAAACAGGTCTAGTAGGGTCTTGCGGAATGGTGTGGAGACGTCCGTACTTTTCTTCGAGAGGCTATGGGACTTTAGGAAAAATGATATCTTCTTTCTTCCTTCGTGCTATAACTTGATTCTAATTGAGATCTGGTGATACAAATTGGTATCTAGTGATACAAATTAGTATCTGACTTCGTTCACTCTTCTGTCCGCAGATAGTTAACACAAAAAATGGCAGAGCCAGAGCAGCTGTCCCAGCAGCAGGCCCGGCTGTCAGCGGTAGAGGCAGGGGTAGGGGCAGAGGTCGAGGTAGAGCCACACCCACCAGGGTTGGAGCTCAAGCTGATGCAGGAGCGCCAGAAACAACCCCTCCCCCACCTTAGGAATAGCTTGTCGAAGATGTGGAAGTTTTTGTGGAAGACGATGGGAAGCAAGCGGAGGCAGCACCGGCTGGGGGTGCAGGCCTTCCCTCTATGAAGCCTGAAGCATTTCAGCAGGCTTGGAACTTCTTGAGTGGTTTGGTTAGTGCCGAAGCCACCCCCGCGGCTGTTGCAAATCAGGCTTTGGGCACTCAGCCAGCAGTCTCTACGGCTCCTAGGATGGATGCAGCTTCAGGCACCAATGATTTCTTCAGGCCAATGCTAGGCCCGGTAATGAAAGGAAATGAACATGAGATGCTGACAAAGTTTCTCAAGCTGAAACCTCATACATTTCAGGGTACTAATAGGGAAGATGCTTACGAGTTCATATTGGATTGTTATGATAGGCTGCACAAGCTGGGCATTGTGCAACAACATAGGGTTGAGTTCGTCACATTTCAGCTGCAGGGTGATGTCAAGCAGTAGTGGAGATCTCATGTGGAATGTCAATCATCTGTTTTGCCCCCACTGACTTAGGAGCAGTTTCACGCTCTCTTCTTAGAGAAGTATGTACCCCATACTCTGAGTGATAGGAAAAAGGATGAGTTCTTAAATTTGGAACAGGGTAGCATGTCAATCTCTGCTTATGAGGCTAAGTTTCACGCTTTGTCGCATTTTGCTACACAGTTGCTGGGTTCCGAGGAGGAGCGGGTTCGATTGTTTGTGAAGGGTTTGAATACTGAGCTTCAGGTATTGTCTGTGCACATGACTTCATTAGGGAGAGGCTTAAATAAAGTGATGGATTATGTCAAGAAACTTGAAGGGTCAAGCAAGCGGGGCAGGCTAAAGTATTAGCCAAGAAGCTCCAGAATGAGGGAAATTACAGTGGTTCATACTCTAGGGGCCAGAATCAGTAGATATACTCAGCCCATCCTATTCAGTCAGCTGTACCAGTTGCTACAGGTGGTCGTCCGGGAGCTACTCAACAGTTTTCAGCTCCTAGAGGCCAGGGAGCTTCTTACACATCTGCCAGCAGGCCTGCACTTGATCGTAGTTGCTTCCATTGTGGTGATCTTGTCCACTTTAAGAGGGAGTGCCCTCACAGGCAGACTGGGAATCAGGTTTAATAGCAGTCTAAGGTTGTGGTCCCGGCAGGTAGAGGTGGTTATGCTAGAGGTCATCCACAGGGTAGGCGAGGTAACTTTAAGGAAGGCCAGGGAGACAAAGGGAACGGTGGTGCGGGCTGGGGTACTGCATAGCCAGCTAAAGAAGTAGCTCAAATTAATGATCAGGCTCAGTGTTATGCATTTCCCAGAAGGTCCGAGGCTGAGGTATAAGACGTAGTGATCACAGGTACTATTCTTGTCTGTGATAGGATGGCTTCGGTAATTTTTGACCCAGGTTCTACATATTCATATGTGTCTGTGAAATTTGATATGGGTCTGGATTTGATTTGTGATAGCGTTGATTCCCCTCACCATATTTCTACCCTGGTTGGAGAGTCCGTGATTGTGATTCATGTTTATCGTAGTTCTTCTGTTGTATTTGTGAGGTTGCATACTTGGGTAGACTTGGTAATTTTGGATATGGTTGACTTTGATGTAATTTTGGGCATGACTTGGTTATACCCTTATCATGTTGTGATGAACTGTAACACCAAGACGGTGGCTCTAGAGATTCTGGGTAAGGATAGGCTAGAGTGGGAAGGTGTGTACAGGCCTAAGCCAGTTAAGATCATCTCGTCCATTCAGGCTAAGAAGCTAGTAGGAAGAGGGTGTCTGGCCTATTTAGCTCATCTCTGGGATGATAGTGTATAGTCCCCATCTATTGAGTCAGTTCCAGTAGTTTCAGAGTTTCAAGAGGTGTTTCAAGTGGATTTGCCTAGTATGCCTCCGGACAGGGATATCAAATTTTGTATTGACTTGGAGCCGGGCACTCGCCAAATTTCTATTCCTCCATATCGTATGGATCCGACAGAGTTAAGGGAACTTAAGACTCAGCTTCAGGAATTCCTAAACGAGGGATTTATCCATCCCAGTGCTTCGCCTTGAGGTGCTCCGCTATTGTTTGTGAAGAAGAAGGATGGTAGTATGCGGATGTGCATAGACTATAGGCAGTTAAACAAGGTTACTATCCGGAATAAGTATCCTTTACCCCGTATTGACGATCCGTTTGACCAGTTACAGGGTGCAACTGTGTTCTCAAAAATTGACTTGAGGTCAGGGTACCATCATTTAAAGATTAGGCCTGAGGACATTCATAAGACTGCCTTTTGAACTCGGTATGTGCATTATGAGTTTTTAGTGAAGTCGTTTGGGTTGACTAATGCGCCGGCAGCATTCATGAGTTTGATGAATAGGGTGTGTAAGTCTTACTTGGATTCATTTTGTGTTTATAGATGATATTTTAATCTACTCCAAGAGTAAAGAGGAGCATGTTGAACATCTGGGGGTTGTGTTAGAGATATTGAGACACCAAAAACTTTATGCGAAGTTCTCCAAGTGTGAATTTTGGTTGACTTCAGTCGCATTCTTGGGGCAGGTAGTGTCGAAAAAGGGGGTGATGGTAGATCCCCAGAAGATCGAGGCAGTCAAGAGTTGGGCCCGGCCTAGCTCTTTGACTGAGGTGAGGAGTTTTGTTGGACTCCCAGGTTACTACCGGAGGTTTGTCAAGGATTTTGCCTCTATTGCTACTCTCTTGACAAGGCTGACACAGAAAGACGTACCGTTTGTATGGTACCACAAGTACGAGGAGAGCTTCCAAAATCTTAACACACTTCTGACCACGGCTCCTATTTTTTCTTTGGCAGTTGAAGGTAAGGACTTTATTGTTTATTGTGATGCTTCACATTTTGGTTTGGGTGTTGTGTTGATACATGATAGGAATGTAATAGCCTATGCTTCTAGGCAGTTGAAGGTGCATGAGAGAAACTATCTGACTCAAGATTTAGAGTTTGCAGCGGTGGTGTTTGCACTCAAGATTTGTGGAAACTATCTCTATGGTGTCAAGTGTGAGGTGTTTACTGACCATCGTAGTTTGCAACATGTTTTCACTCAAAAAAACTTGAACCTGAGGCAGAGAAGGTGGATGGAGTTGTTAAAGGACTATGATATGACCATTCAGTACCATCCGGTTAAGGCTAATGTGGTGGCAGACGCATTAAGCCGGAAGATAGCTAGCATGGGCAGTTTGGCTTATTTGGGGGTGTCCAAACGACCACTGGCGAGGGAGATTCAGGCATTTGAATCTAAGTTCATGCACTTGAGTATTTCAGAAGAAGGTGGGGTGTTATCCAGTATTGAGGTCAAATCCGCATTCATAGAGTAGATAAAGGCCAAACAGTTTCAAGATTCGCAGTTGAGCAGGCTCCGTAATAAGGCAATATCTGGAGAGTCCAAGGATGCCACGTTGGATGCTGGCAGGGTAATGAACTTCAGAGAGAGGATTTGTGTTCCTCGGGTTGATGATTTAATTAAAAAAATCTTGGCAAAAGCTAATGGTTCGTGGTATTCAATTCATCCAGGTGTAACCAAAATATACAGGAATTTGAGACCGCTTTATTGGTGGCCCGGAATGAAAAGGGACATAGCTGATTTTGTGTCCAAGTGTCAGAATTGCCAGCAAGTAAAGTATGAGCACCAAAGACCTGCAGGTCTACTTCAGAGAATGCCCATTCCAGATTAGAAGTGAAAGAGAATAGCCATGGACTTCTAGGTGGGTCTTCCAAAGATTTTGGAAAAGTATGACTCTATTTGGATCATTGTTGACAGGCTGACCAAGTCAACTCATTTTATTCCAATCAGGGTGGATTTCAATTCACAGCAATTGGCTAAGATCTACGTGAAGGAGATCGTGAGATTGCACGGGGTACCACTGTCTATCATTTCAGACAGGGGTACGCAGTTTACCTCTAAGTTTTGGGGTAAGTTACATGAAGAGTTGGGTACACAACTCACTTTTAGTACAGCCTTCCATCCTCAGACTGATGGTCAGTTGGAGAGAATGATTCAGGTATTAGAAAACATGTTGAGAGCATGTGTGATTGACTTCAGAGGTTATTGGGACCAGTTTCTGCCATTATGTGAGTTTGCATACAACAATAGTTACCACTCCAGTATCAACATGGCATCGTTCAAGGAACTGTATGGGACGAGTTGTAGGTCACCTATAGGGTGATTTGAGAAAGGTGATGTAAAGCCTTTGGGCATGGATTTGGTAAGGGAAGCAGAATAAAAGGTGAGAGGCTTTCAAACCAAGTTGCTAGCGGCCCAAAGCAAGCAGAAAGAATATGTGGAGATGTCCCTGCACAATCTTTGGGAGGCTATAGTGGTATCTTAGGAAACTGTACTTTTCTTGTCTCTCTCTCGTGCGTAGTATCCTTGAATATTTCTAGAAATCTCACTTATTCTGGTTCACTCTTTCGCAGATGGTTCATACGAGATCTCCAGCTTCTGGCAAAGGAGAGCCTCCTGCCCCTGCACCTTTGACTCCAGCTAGGGGCCGGGGTAGAGGTAGGGGTCGAGGGCTCCCTAAAGCAGGGCACCTTCTAGAGCTGCTAGAGTGGATATAGAGCCTGAGTATGACTACAAGCCAGAGTTAGCTCCAGAGCAGCAGCATGTGGGACCGAGGACATCCCAAGCACCACCAGCTCCAGTACTAGTTCCAGCGTCAGTTTCTGTGCCATCTTCAGCCCCAGCTCAGTATTCAGATATTTGAGGTTTGTTACTTCAGCTATTGGGTATGATTGGGAAGCGTCCTTCTGAGACAGCCCAGACATCCGCTCAGGGGGCAGCCCTGGGTGTTCAGAGTTCATGAGTGTAGCCTGCTGTTAAGGCTCCCCGTGCTGAGGTTGTTCCAGTTCCATCAGTTGCCCAGCCTCTTTCTCCTGACCCTACTATGACAGAGACGGAGCAGAAGGCCTTGGGTAGGTTTCTGAGATTGGCAACACAGAGATTCGCTGGTACATCCGTTCAAGACCCACATGACTTTATCACTACCTGTGAGGAGATGTTGCACCATTTGGGCTTATTGGAGACTCACGAGATTGGCTACACTTCATATTAGCTGGAGGGTCCAGCAAAGTTATGATGGAGGAAACAGGTTGCTTGCAGGCCTTCTACATCACCTCCATTGACCTGGTCTGAGTTTTATGAGGCCTTTATGGCCAAGTTCTTTCCACAGAGCGACTAAGAGCATCGGAGAGAGGAGTTCACTAGACTTTCTCAGGATACCATAACCGTCTCAGAGTATGAGACCCGGTTCCATCAGCTTGCTCCGTTTGGAGCCATAATTATGCCTACTGAGGTCGACAGAGTCCGTAGATTTGTTTGGAGGTTAGAAGATAGTTCAGAGAGCCTGCAGAGATACTGGTTGCTAGCGATCAGTCATTCCAGGCCATTGCAGACTATGCCCACACAGTTGAGGATTCGTGTCATCATCACACCCGGGCCAGAGATAAGAAGCCTGGATATCAGGGTGGTTACAGTGGTTCTAGGCATAGTGGTAGAGGTTCAGGCCAGTGGGGCCGAGGTTATCAGTTGTAGCAGTATCAGGGTCAGTCTAGCCAACCAGTATAGGCGTCACTTTAGGCTTTTGGTTCAAATTTTGAGCAGGGTCAGGGCAGTCAGCGAGGTCACAGTGGTCAGCCATCAAGATGTACAAATTTTAGGGCATCAGGTCGTGGTGTCCATTTGGGTTCTGCTGGTTTATGCCGACTGAGTAGGTCATCTGGGACTTCCTATACTTGTTGTATGGTTGATCACTTTGCTAGAGATTGCCCCCAGCAGGGTATAATTCAGCCAGCCAAGCCGCTGCGAGCAGTTCAACCTCCAGCTAGAGGGGGTGGTGGTCAGGTTAGGGGTGGTTCCCCACGTAGCAGAGTAGGTGGTAAGGATGATGGTCGAGCAGGTGGAGGTCGTCGTCAGTTCTATGCGGTCCCTGGGAGACCGGAGGTAGAGGCCTCAGATGTCGTGATCATAGGTACAATTTCTGTATGCTGTCAGCAAGCTTATGCCTTGTTTGATCCTGGATCCACTTTTTCATATGTATCTGCCTATTTTCTGCCTTGTTTGGGGTTGGCTAGTAAGCCATTGTCTGTGCCTGTTTCTATTTTTACCCCAGTAGGAGATTTTTTAGTAGTGGATCATATTGTAAGATCCTGTGTGATATTTGTTGGTGATTTAGATACTTGGGCTGACTTGATAATACTTGCTATGTTGGATTTTGATGTGATACTAGGCATGGACTGGTTATCCCCTCACCATGCGATTTTGGATTGCTATGCCAAGACCATTACCATAGCCGTGCCCGGTGTATCCCCAGTTGTGTGGTAGGGTTTTGTTATCCATGCACTATCTGGGATCATTTCTTATGTTTGAGCTAGCAAGATGATATCCCGTGGGTGTTTAGCTTATCTAGCATATGTCTGAGATGCTAGTGCTGAACCTACGTTTTCTGAGTCTGTTCCTGTGGTTAGAGACTTCCTAGATGTGTTTCCTACCGACCTGTCAGGCCTTCCACCTGAGAGGAATATTGATTTTGCCATTGAGTTAGAACCAGGCACCAGGCCCATTTCTATTCCTCCCTACCATATAGCTCCTGGTGAGTTGAGAGAGCTTAAGGAGCAGCTCCAGGATTTTTTAGCTAAGGGGGTTTATTAGACCAAATGTGTATCTTTGGGGTGCTCTTGTTCTCTTCGTGAAGAAAAAGGATGGGTTGATGCAGATGTGTATTGATTATCGGTAGATGAATAAGGTGACAGTGAATAATAAGTATTCGATGCCCAGGATTGATGACTTATTTGATCAGCTTCATGGTTCCGCCATGTTTTCTAAGATTGATTTGAGGTCTGGCTACCATTAGTTAAGGATTAGGGCTGAGGCATTATGGCCACTATGAGTTCCTGGTGATGTCTTTTGGGTTAACTAATGCCCCCGCAGCCTTCATAGACTTGATGCACAGGGTGCTTAGCCCGTACTTGGATATGTTCATAATAGTCTTCATTGATGACATCCTGGTATACTCGAGGAGTAGAGATGAGCATGAGCGGCACTTGAGGACTATACTTCAGACTTTGAGAGATCATCAGCTTTACGCCAAGTTCTCAAAGTGTGAGTTTTGGTTAGAGTCAGTTGCATTTCTAGGGCACGTGGTGTCTAAGGATGGGATTAAAATTGATCCGGGTAAGATTTCTGCAGTCATGATTGGCCTAGACCTACTACTCCTACCGAGGTTCGCAGCTTTGTTGGGATAGCCAGGTATTACAGACAGTTTGTTGAGGGATTTTCTTCCATAGCAGCACCCTTGACTATGTTGACTAGGAAGGATGTTCTATTTCAGTGGTCTGATCAGTGCGAGGATAGCTTCCAGAGGCTTAAGGCCTTATTGACTTCAACTCCAATTTTGACATTGTCGGTTGAGGGTCAGGGTTTCTCCATGTATTGTGATGCTTCAGGGGTCGGTCTTGGTTGTGTGTTGATGCAGCAAGGTTGAGTGATAGCATATGCATTGAGGCAGCTGAAGGTTCACGAGCGCAACTACCCCACCCATGACTTTGAGTTGGCAGCGGTAGTCTTCGCGCTCAAGATCTGGAGGCACTATCGATATAGAGTTCATTGTGAGATATTCACCGACCATCATAGTCTTTAATACATTACGAGTCAGCGCTAGCTGAACTAGAGATAGAAGAGATGGATTGAGTTGATGAAGGACTATGATTTCACTATTTTATAGCATCCGGGCAAGGCAAATATGGTAGCGGATGCCTTGAGTCATAATTCGGTGAGTATGGGAAGCCTAGCTTCACTTTCAGCTTCTGAGCGACCGTTGGCCTTGGACATCCTATCCTTGGCTAACCATTTGGTTAGGCTTGACTTATCGAATCCCAGCAGAGTTTTTTCCAGTGTTGAGGTTTGCTCTACTCTAGTTGATCAGATTCAGAGCTGACAGTTTGAGGATCAGAGTTTGTGTAACCTTTGTGATCAGGTGGTTCGGGGTGAGGTAAGCTGGGCTACCTTGGGTTTTGATGGGATTCTGAGGTTTGAGGGTCAACTTTGTGTTTTGAGAGTTGGTGATTTGATACAGTTGATACTCCATGAGGCACATTGTTCAAGATACTCCATTCATCCTGGTGCAGCGAAGATGTATAGAGATCTGAGGTAGCTTTACTGGTGGGGTTGTATGAAGTGGGACATGGCAGAGTTCGTATCTCGGTGTTTGCATTGTCAACAGGTGAAGTTCGAGCACATGAGACTGGGTGATTTGATGCAACGACTTTCCATTCCTGAGTGGAAGTGGGAAGGCATTACTATGGACTTTGTTGTTGGTTTACCTCTTACTACTCGGGGTTTTGACTCCATTTGGGTGATTGTTGATAGGCTAACTAAGTCAGCACATTTCTTGCCGGTTCAGACTTTCTACGGGGCAGAGAGGTTAGCTCAGATCTATATTCGTGAGATTGTACGATTGCACGGGGTCCCAGCTTTTATCATTTCAGATCGCAGCACTCAGTTCACATCCCAGTTCTGGGGAGCTATACAGAGGGATTTGGGTACGAAGGTTCAGCTTAGTACTGCTTTTCACCCTCAGACAGATGGCGAGTCTGAGAGGACTATTTAGGTCTTGGAGGACATGCTTCGGGCTTGTGTTCTAGACTTTGGAGGTTCATGGGATCAGTTTGTGCTATTGACTGAGTTTTCGTATAATAATAGCTTTCATTCGAGCATTGGCATGGAACCTTTCAAGGTTCTGTATGGTAGGCATTGCAGATCATCCATTGGTTGGTTTGATGGGTTAGAGTCCAGACCACAGGGTACAAATTTACTTAGATATTCCTTGGACCGAGTCCGTTTGATCCAGAACAGACTTAGAGCAGCCCAGAGAAGGAAGAAGAGCTACGCTGATCATAGACTTCATGCCTTGGAGTTCAGTGTTGGTGATCTGGTTTTCCTTCGAGTATCGCTCGTAAAGGGCATGATGAGATTTGGTTGGCGGGGCAAGCTTAGCCCCAGGTTTATTGGGTTATTTGAGATTCTACAGAGGGTTGGTAGTATTGCCTACATGTTAGCCTTACCTCTGATGTTTTCAGCTATTCACCCAATTTTTTATGTTTCGATGTTGCGTTGGTATGTGCCAGATGAGTCTCATGTGTTGCATTGGGATTCAGTTCAGTTGGATGAGAGGTTATTATTTGTTGAGGAGCCTATAGCTATTCTAGCCAGAGATATCAGGAGATTGAGATCTAGGGAGATTTCGGTTGTGAAAGTTTAGTGGAGACATCGTCTGATTGAGGAGGCTACTTGGGATACCAAGAGTGAATTGTGTGCTCAGTATCCGCAGTTGTTTGAGCCTTCAGGTACTCCCTTCTTCTTGACTTTCGAGGACAAAAGTCTGTTTAGTAGTGGATATTGTGATGACCCTTCTGGTCATCCTCGCGTTTATGCATTCATTGTACTGTTAGAGCCTTCTTGTAGCGGCCCCAAGTCATTTATGGCTTACTGGGACTGGTAGTTTGGTGCCATGGTCGTTCGTTTGGTCATTTTGGCCGTTTACTTATTTTAGAGCTTAAACTTAGAATATCGTTGACTTTGGTCAACATTCTTAGCTAACATTTTCGGAATTGAATTCTGACAGTTTTGTTAGCTCCGGAGCGATGAGTTTGGTCTAGTTAGACCTTTAGTTGAGGCATAAGAACTTCCGGTGTGGGTTTTGTGTGGTTTTCTCAGTTTTCAGGCCATTTGGAGTTGAAAGTGTAACTTCGGGTGACTTTCAATGATAAGAGTGTCGGATTCAAAATCTGATGATTCCATCAACTCCAAAATGTTGAGTTTGGGCTAGGAAGATGGTTAGTTCGGGTTCCGGGTGAGTCGGACACATTTCGAGCCTTTGAGTTCCTTTTTGTTAGTGTTGACTTGGGTCAACATTTCTCTGAAACAACCTCGTATGGAAGTTTCGTCGATTCCGTTGTGGCTGGAACATCGTTTCCACTCTATTAGCACTATTAGTTTTTGAATATCGGTTTCCGATTGTTCCCGGAATACCCCATCGAGTTTTCTAAAAAATGCAGAATCCACAGCTATTTATTGCTGTCATTTCGTTTTTTCCTGCCCTTCTCCTCACTTTTCTCACTCTAAAACTAAAAATTCTCTCCACCATTTTGCTCCAATTTAGTTCTAAACCTTGGGGAATTATTTGTTCGTCGATTATACATAGTTCTTCGCCTCTTGGTAAGTCATCTACCCCAACTTGTCTTCTTCAGTTTTTCTCTTAATTCCTCCATTGATGCTCATCCAAAGCTTGGATTTTGTGATAGATTCTCCCCCCTAATCTTGTGCATGTTCGTGGGTGTGAAGTTTTATCTGTCTTGGGCTGATTTTCCATCGTTTTGGTAAGTAATTCTTTCCCAATTTCTATTTTTATTTTCAAAATTTCCATTCTTTAATCCCCAACTTGGGTGGGCTGTTTTGGTGCCCTTCCCTTTGTCCAATTGTGCTCAAATTTGGAGCATGCCTTCTTGGAATCATTGGGGTCATCATGGTTCTTTTCGTTTTTGGTTTTGGGTTGTGAGCCCCGCGGACCCGCTTTTGACCCAGATATTGACCCGGTTTCAATTGTAGCAATATGGGTATCGTTAGACTCGTCTTAATATTTTATTCATGAATTTGATAGTTTGATTCTCGTTCGGAACTTCTCGGAGCAGCTCGGCCTCGGATATCGTCGTTCCCACAGCTTATCATCGGACGACAGGTAGGTTATGGCTTAACTTCCTAGACTTCGCATATATCGGGTAAAATTATACTAGTTGTCATCCTTGGGTTAGGTTATTAGGTTGGTACCACAGACGTTGACCGTTTTCCATGAGTCGTCCTATTTCTTTCCTCCGTTGTGTGTATTATTCCTATTAGTTGATATATTTATTACCCTTGTAACCCCGTGAGGTCTTATTGACTCTGGAACATATAAGGTGAGATTATTGGGAATGTCCATGAGTCCCGGACATAGAAATATCCTTCTAGGCTGGTAATGCTTGTTGAGTAGCTTAGGAGCCTGTGCAGGGCAGTTAGGTTGATTATGAGCTTTCGGGCATCTATTTGGGTTGATCATATCATTTCCATGCATATAAAGAGGTTTTTCCATGTTTTATTATGATTTTTGGCTTCGGGCCTACGAAAACTGATTTTCTAAACCTTGCATGTCCTCGGGGGCCCGTTTTTTATGAAATTGGATTTGGAAATGATTTAACTTGATACGTGGATCTTCTTAGGGTAAAAGAAGATTAAAGATATGGTTTTATCATGATTTACTACTATTGCTAGACTCGATCGGGTTGGAGTGCTAGCTGAGTTTCCTTACTGATTTGAAATGATATCAGGCTCGGCCTGGTCGAACATCTGAGATGTTTTTACTACTGTTTTAGACTCAGTTATGCCCGGGCACCCTTGGAAGGGTTTTTTAGACATCTTTTTCACTGTTTTATCCTAAAAAGGGTCTAGGCATGCATATTTTATACTTAGCCACTAGCTTGAACCCAAAATCGATTCCGGAGGACACGTTTTGATTCTGAATTTTAGTATGGGGTTCGGGACCTCCATGGACCTTGCCGCTCTGGGTCTGAGGCTTTGGCCAACGTGTGCCGGGGGAAGGGTGTACGGTGGAGTAGAGGTATACAGGTTGTGTCCTTCCATGAAACCTGTCTGCTGGGTCCGATCGGCACCGGAGGAGGTACATACAGAGGTTCTATTTCACCCTGAGGTTTTCATGCATCATATCATCTATTGTTTGAGATATCACCCTTGTTCGTTGTTTGTTGATTGTACGCTCCGGTAGTATGGAATGCTGGAGGATTTGTTTTCACTTGATTGCGTTCCTCGATTGTATGAGCGGCTGAGGGACTGTAGGTATGGACTTTCCAATAAATTCTGCAAAGCCTATCCGTGCTGATGATATCAGACATGATGAGCGTAGCTACGGCCCCCCCATATGATGGGGGTAAAAAAGGGTAGATTCTTGTTACTTTATTCCGATATTGTTCCCTATTACGGTTGAGTATGAGCATAATTACTATAAGGTTGTGAGTTCCTGGATTGAGTTTTGTATGACTTAATTGGGTATTAATTCTTGTATGTCAAGCATGTCTACCCTTATTCTTCTCTCCCTTTTTCCTTATACTTGAGGGTACCGGTATACCGCCCATTTCTAGAACTTATTCTTATATATACTATTTTTGTGAGGATTCCAGGTGTGTCATCCTTACTTTCACCTGTGCGTGTTATATGTATATATATTCTACATGCTAGCCTTATGTGTTATTTTCTGCTGTCTTCCCTCTGGGATAGCTCCTGTGTGCTTATCATTGATTTTTGTGACTGTTTGTTCCTACTCTGCTTGCTATTGCTCTTTTACTTTATATGTGTCCAGTCGGTCTATGATACCTACTGGGTATCTTATGCTTCGCATTTGGTGCTCACCCTACCCTCTGCATCTTCTGGTGCAGATCCTAGCATGGGCCATCACCGTTAGCGCATCGGAGACACGTGCGGGGTGCAGTGTTTGGATCATCCAGGCTGAGGGTGATCTCTTGGCGTTCAGAGCTTGACTTTAGTTATCCTTGGTGTATTTTGTACTCTTATAGTTTCGGAGACATTGTGTATATATGACTTTTGGACCTTTGTACTCCTGATGTAGTTCGGCTCTTATACGCTTTGATACCAAGTTTTGGGTTGGTTTAGATTCTGCTTGTTTATATCTATCTTGTATCTATTTTATTCTCATTATGCCCTTGCTTCCGCTTATGTATCGAATCTTTCGCTTAAACTGTTAGAAGGTAGCCCATTACTAACCGTTTCGGGCTACGGGGATTGGTTCACCTACTGGAGGGTTGTAGGTGCAATCATGACCGAGAAATCAGGTCGTGACATAAAGACAACAATTTTATCCTTTCAAAGTTGAGGGGTGTTTGATTTTTAAAGCAAAGTTGAGGGGGTGTTTGATTTTTAAAGCAAAGTTGAGGGGGTGTTTGATTTTTAAAGCAAAGTTAGGGGGTGTAAATGATTTTCACCCATTTAAATTTTAAAGGTATGTCGAATTAAATCAACACTGTCATTATTACAACTATTAGAATTATATCTTATTTTATTAAAAGTGAAGTTGTTATTGTTTTTCTTTGAGATATTGTTGCCATTAAATAATATTTCTTCTCGATCAAGAAGGAATATGTCTCTTGAAAATCTTTTGCCCGTATGTAGATTAGTTCTTCTTACATGAAACAATATAAAGTTCGTACTCTTCGACAAGAAATCAAATTGTAAAAATCACAGGAAAAAGGATTAAAGTTACCATGAGTTAATTTCCTAGTCTACTATAATTTTTAATTTTAATGTTCACTATTCCAATTATGTCCTTTCCTTGTATATTCTTGTCCAAATTAATAAAATAGTTATTAAGGATATAAAGGTCGTCCAATATTTAAAAGATATTTTGGTCAACCGATATTTATATTCATTCTTTTATAATAACTAGTCTCTACGAACGTACTTTACACGTTAATCTCTATCAATCCTAACAAACGTTAGATAATATTATTTGAAATTATATATTACTTATTTTACGAGATACAAAAATATTATTTGATCACATTCTAACTTAATGTACCGGTGATCGATCACAATAATATTATTTGATCAATTTTTGAAAATTAATTATATAAGTAGCATATTTATGTAAATTTAAATTCAAAATATAAATCAAATATATTTTAAAAAATTATGTCGAAAGAGATAAACACGAAGATGTTCGTGAAAAAAAGAGATAACGAAAACCAAATAAGCTACAATTGAGTGTTGATAGAATCTTTTCATCTAGATAGATTGGTAGTTAGTGACTCATAACGTTATCTTATATATGTATTGATATTCTTCCCCAAAAGTAAAAAAAATTAACGTTTTCTTGAAGAATAAAATCTTTTTACTAATATTTTTTATTCATAAAAATAACCTTATTCAAAATGGAAAACAACTATCTGAATTGTGTCCCTTCTCCCTTCGTTTTTCTTCTCATATCTCCATGTCTTTCTTTTCACAAATTTCATCAAATCTCACACAAAAAATTAACATTTTAATTAAATAAATTTGATAAACTTAACTAAAAGTTATAATGATAAATAATTAAAATATTTATTGTAAATAAAATTATAGATATTCTTTTTCATATTCTTAATGGTATTATTTTGAATGATTGTCAACAAATAAATATTTTTTGTAATATTAAAAAAAAAGTAGCTATTTTTAGCAACAATTTGAAACAAATTTAATTTTTATGATTCTGACATTTAAACTTGTAAATAAAAAAGAGTATAAAGCTGTAACAACCGGGTTCTTCGTTACGGGTAAACTTTTCGTGCCAAGTTTTGAGTCAGAAAACTTTCGAGTTTGAGAGTTGAAAATTCTAGGCTAGGCTAGTCTCGACCGGTTTTGGAGTGAGGTATGGTCTAGGGCAATCCGGGTAAGTATTGGGTAACGTATCTATTTTTGAGCTAGTTTTCCTTGTAGCTAAGACATAAAGGAGTCCGGAGGACTTTTTGGAATCGAATTCAGGTAAGTAGAACTCCCGGTATCGAGGTTGACTTGAAGGGGTTGTTTTAGAATGTCAGGAAATCGAGTGTGTTGTAAAATGGGGTAATTTAAGGGACTTTACGACTTTCTGTACCGTGTCAACTGCCGTAGCAGTTGACACTCCGCCATAGAGACCTCCACCGTATCGGAGAAAATACCGCTACAGTAGAAGTCAACATCGATCACCCTCCGCCATAGCGGATGACTCTGCTACGGTAGTACCGCTATAGAAGAGCGGATCGCAATAGCAGAGCGCAACGAGATTTAATGCAGAAACTTTCCCAAAATAGTTCAGTTTTTTTCAAGACGTTTTGGGAGAAGAAGGGGGCGATTTTGGGCGATTTCCATCAGTTTTACACCATTTTTCATCCTAAAGGTAAGGATTCTACTCCCCAAACTCCATACTATCTTTCCTACGCTATAGAATTGTTAGGGGTAGACTTGGGAAAAGGTTTGGAATGACCTATAAATGGTGGAATCCGGGGAAAAGGGAGATTCTAAGGTTAGAAGTTCTTGGTTATTGTTAATTCTTCTATATTATGATCATATGATTTTAATTCCCTAAATGTATCCATAAAAATGGTAGAACTAGGTGAATTATTGGTGGGAAAGCCCGGGAAAATGGGTGAAATGATCATGGGTGGCCTGGGGTTTAGGATTTTGCATAATCCGGGTAAATTGTAGCCCATAAAGATTGAATCTTGGTTATTATGTATTATTTTAGACCAAAAACGGGCAAGAACTTCGAGAAACGGTAAAGCTCCGACTGAGTAGAGCTTTTGACTAATTCGAGGTAGGTGATGGTTATTGATTTCTCTATGAATTGTTCGTTTGTGTACTTTTGTTTAAGTATTTGTACGAGTTGCATGGTTTAGGGAATGGCTTAGGAATGTCTAAGGGTCCTATTATCAGTCTTGTGAAATGAACTAAGTGTTATTGCTTGTTGGTTTACAAGTGTTGATTGTTCATTGTTTGTGACTGTGGATTTATGTGACATTCGATTGGCTTGGGTACCTCGCCTGGTATGGGTATACTAATGGTTGTCTTGGGTAACACGCCTGGTACGGGAATACTAACAGTTGGCTCGGGTACCACGCCTGGTACGGGATACTAACTGGTTGGCTCAGGTACCACGCCTGGTACTGGTTTACTTTATTGTATTGCTGCATTTTTAATAATGGTTCCCTGAGTGGACCGGGTTCTGTTTATGAATTCTGATTGTGCATATGGTCCTTGAGAGGTTAGGTTATCATTGTATTGATTTGTGAGTTTGGTCTTGGTGTAGACCGGATTGCATGTTAACACTTAGGTGTTGTTTAGAGGGGATCCTAGGGTGTGTCCGGGTTATATAAAAAGGGGATGTTGGTTTATAATAGTTGACTGTTGATCGTAGTTGTAAAGGTGGATTACATGTAGGTACAAGCTAGGAAGAGACTTGTAGCCTAGGGATATCTGTTGGCTTGTTACATGTTTCCTGTACTCTTACTTGATTTTTGTACTATTCATATGTTATTTATTTGGAACTGGCTAATGATCCTACCAGTACAAGGTGGTTGTATACTGATTTTTCACTTGCATTTTTTTTGTGAGTACAGGAAATCTCCAGCGGCTGACACGCGACCTCACCTGTAGTCCCAGCGCTTCTAGACGTCAAGGGTAAGCTGCTTCGGTCGAGCTGCCTTGATTTCTGTCTTTTTATGTTATAGCCCACTTGTTTCGAGCTTAGACTATTTCTTATATTGAGGTTGCATCCCCATAATTCAGAATTTTGGTAGCATTTTTGTACGATTACTTTCAGGTTCTAGGGAGAGAATTTTCACAGGATATTTATAATAGTTTGGTTGATTTAGTATTTATGCTAGTTTATTTTATCTGCATTGGTTTTGACCTGTTAGAACGGTTAAGTTCGGGGTCATTGATGGTTCGCTCACCCGGGGGTTGGGTGGGTGCCACTCATAGTGGTCTGGGTCGTGACAAAGATGGTATCAGAGCCCTAGGTTTATTGATATCGTCATACCAAAACAGGTCTAGTAGAGTCTTGCGAAACGGTGTGGAGACGTTCGTACTTTTCTTCGAGAGGCTATGGGACTTTAGGAAAAATGATATCTTCTTTCTTTCTTCGTGCTATAACTTGATTCCAATTGGTATCTGGTGATACAAATTGTTATCTGACTTCGTTCACTATTCTGTCCGCAAATGGTTAACACAAGAAATGGCGGAGCCAGAGCAGCGGGCCCGGCTGTCAGAGGTAGAGCCAGGGGTAGGGGCAGAGTTCGAGGTACAACCACACCTGCCAGGGGTGGAGCTCAAGCTGATATAGGAGTGCGAGAAGCAACCCCTCCCCCACCTTAGGAACAGGTTGTCGAAGATGTGGAAGTTTTTATGGAGGACGATGGGAAGCAAGCGGAGGCAACACCGTCTGGAGGTGCAGGCCTTCCCTCTATGACACCTGAAGCATTTCAGCAGGCTTGGAACTTCTTGAGTGGTTTGGTTAGTGCCGGAGCCACCCCTGCGGGTGTTGAAAATCAGGCTCTGGGCACTCAGCCAGCAGTCACTACGGCTCCTAGGATGGATGCAACTTCAGGCACCGGTGATTTCTTCAGGCCAATGCTAGGCCCGCTAATGACTGGAAATGAACATGAGATGCTAACCAAGTTTCTCAGGCTAAAACCTCCTACATTTCAGGGTACTGATAGGGAAGATGCTTACCAGTTCATATTGGATTGTTATGATTGGCTGCACAAGCTGGGCATTGTGCAATAGCAGGGGGTTGAGTTCATCACATTTCAGCTGCAGGGTGATGCCAAGCAATGGTGGAGATCTCATATGGAATGTCGATCATCTATTTTTCCTCCACTGACTTGGGAGCAGTTTCACACTCTCTTCTTAGAGAAGTATGTACCCCATACTCTGAGAGATAGGAAAAATGATGAGTTCTTAAATTTGGAACAGGGTAGCATGTCGGTCTCTGCTTATGAGGCTAAGTTTCATGCTTTGTCGTATTTTGCTACACAGTTCCTGGGTTCCAAGGAGGAGCGGGTTCGATTGTTTGTGAAGGTTTGAATACTGAGCTTCAGGTATTGTCTGTGCACATGACTTCATTAGGGAAAGGCTTCAATGAAGTGATGGATTATGTCAAGAAATTTGAAGGGGTCAAGCAAGCAAGGAAGGCTAAAGTGTTAGCCAAGAAGCCCCGGAATGAGGGAAATTACAGTGGTTCATACTCCAGGGGCCAGAATCAGCAGAAATACTCAGCCCTTCCTATTCAGTTAGCTCTGTCAGCTGCTATAGGTGGTCGTATGGGAGCTACTCAGCAGTTTTCAGCTCATAGAGGCCAGGGAGCTTCTTACACATCTGCCAGCAGGCCTGCACTTGATCGTGGTTGCTTCCATTGTGGTGATCTGGGCCACTTTAAGAGGGAATGCCCTCACGGGCAGACTGGTAATCAGGTTCAATAGCAGTCTAAGACTGTGGCCCCGGCAGGTAGAGGTGGTTATGCTAGAGGTCATCCACAGGGTAGGCGAGGTAACTTTCAAGGAGGCCAGAGAGATAGAGGGAATGGCGGCGCGTGATGGGGTGCTGCACATCCGGCTAAAGAAGTAGCTCAAATTGATGATCGGGTTCAGTGTTATGCATTTCCAAGAAGGCTTGAGGCTGAGGAATCAGACGCAGTGATCACAGGTACTATTCTTGTCTGTGATAGGATAGCTTCGGTACTTTTTGACCCAGGTTCTACATATTCAAATGTGTCTGTGAAATTTGATATGGGTCTGGATTTGATTTATGATTGCCTTGATTCCCCTATCCATATTTCTACCCTTGTTGGAGAGTAAGTGATTGTGAATCATGTTTATCGTAGTTGTTCTGTTGTATTTGTGGGGTTGCATACTTGGGTAGACTTGGTAATTCTGGATATTGTTGACTTTGATGTCATTTTGGGCATGACTTGGTTATCCCCTTATCATGTTGTGATGAACTGTAACACCAAAACGGTGGCTCTAGAGATTCCGGGTAAGGATAGGCTAGTGGGAAGGTGTGTACTGGCCTAAGCCAATTAAGATCATCTCGTCCATTCGGGCTAGAAAGCTAGTGGGAAGAGGGTGTCTGGACTTTTTGACTCATCTATGGGATGATAGTGTAGAGTCCCCATCTATTGAGTCAGTTCCAGTAGTTTCAGAGTTTCGAGAGGCGTTTCCAGCGGATTTGCCTGGTATGCCTTCGAACAGGGATATCGACTTTTGTATTGACTTGGGGCCGGGCACTCGCCCAATTTCTATTCCTCCATATCGTATGGCTCCGAAAGAGTTAAGGGAACTTAAAACTTAGCTTTAGGAACCCCTAAACAAGAGATTTATCCATCCCAGTGCTTTGCCTTGGGGTGCTCCGGTATTGTTTGTGAAGAAGAAGGATAGGAGTATGCGTATGTGCATAGACTATAGGCAGTTGAACAAGGTTACCATCAAGAATAAGTACCCTTTACCCCGTATTGATGATCTGTTTGACCAGTTACAGGGTGCATCTGTGTTCTCAAAAATTGACTTGAGGTCAGGGTACTATCATTTAAAGATTAGGCCCGAGGACATTCCTAAGACTGCCTTTCGGACTCGGTATGTGCATTATGAGTTTTTAGTGATGTCATTTGGGTTGACTAATACGCCGACAGTATTCATGAGTTTGATGAATAGGGTGTTTAAGTCTTACTTGGATTCGTTCGTCATTGTGTTTATTGACGATATTTTAATCTACTTCAAGAGTAGGGAGGAGCATGTTGAACATCTCTGGGTTGTATTCGAGAGATTGAGACACCAAAAGCTTTATGTGAAGTTCTCCAAGTGTGAATTTTGGTTGACTTCAGTTACATTCTTGGGGCATGTAGTGTCGGAAAAAGGGGTGATGGTAGATCCCCAGAAGATCGAGGCAGTCAAGAGTTGGGCCCGACCTAGCTCTGTGACTGAGGTGAGGAGTTTTATTGGACTCGCAGGTTACTACTGGAGGTTTGTCAAGGATTTTTCGTCTATTGCTACTCAGTTGACAACGCTGACACAGAAAGACGTACCATTTGTATGGTCCTACAAGTGCGAGGAGAGCTTCCAAAAGCTTAAGACACTTCTGACCACGGCTCTTATTTTGTCTTTGTCGATTGAAGGTAAGGACTTTATTGTTTATTGTGATGCTTCACATTCTGGTTTGGGTGTTGTGTTGATACAGGATAGGAATGTGATAGCCTATGTTTCTAGGCAGTTGAAGGTGCATGAGAGAAACTATTCGGCTCACAATTTAGAGTTGGCAGCGGTTGTGTTTGCACTCAAGATTTGGAGACACTATTTCTATGGTGTCAAGTGTGAGGTGTTTACTGACCATCGCAGTTTGCAACAAGTCTTCACTCATAAAGACTTGAACCTGAGGTAGAGAAGGTGGATGGAGTTTTTAAAGGACTATGATATGACCATTCAATACCATTCGGGTAAGGCTAATGTGGTGGCAGACGCATTGAGCCGGAAGATAGCTAGCATGGGCAGTTTGGCTTGTTTGGGGGTGTCCAAACGACCACTGGGGAGGGAGATTCAGGCATTGGAATCTAAGTTCATGCACTTAAGTATTTTAGAACAAGGTGGGGTCTTGTCCAGTATTGAGGTCAAATCCACATTCATAGAGGAGATAAAGGCCAAACAGTTTCAGGATTCGCAGTTGAGCAGGCTCTGGAACAAGGCAATATCTGGAGAGTTTAGGGATGCCACGTTAGACGCTGGCGGGGTAATGAACTTCCGAGAGAGGATTTATGTTCCTCGGGTTGATGATTTAATTCAGAAAATCTTGGCAAAAGCTCATGGTTCGTGGCATTCAATTCATCCGGGTGTAACCAAAATGTACAGGAATTTGAGACCGCTTTATTGGTGGCTCGAAATGAAATGGGACATAGCTGATTTTGTGTCCAAGTGTCAGAATTGCCAGCAAGTAAAGTATAAGCACCAAAGACCTGCAGGTCTACTTCAGAGAATGCCCATTCCAGAGTAGAAGTGAAAGAGAATAGCCATGGACTTCTATGTGGGTCTTCCCAAGATTTTGGAAAAGTATGACTCTATTTGGATCATTGTTGACAGGCTGACCAAGTCAGCTCATTTTATTCCAGTCAGGGTGGATTTCAATTCACATCAATTGGCTAAGATCTATGTGAAGGAGATCGTGAGATTGCACGGGGTACCACCGTCTATCATTTCAGACAGGGGTATGCAGTTTACCTCTAAGTTTTGGGGTAAGTTACATGAAGAGTTGGGTACACAACTCACTTTTAGTACAGCCTTCCATCCTCAGACTGATGGTCGGTCGGAGAGAATGATTCAGGTATTGGAACACATGCTGAGAGCATGTGTGATTGACTTTGGAGGTCATTGGGAGCAGTTTCTGCCATTGTGTGAGTTTGCATACAACAATAGCTACCACTCTAGTATCGATATGGCACCGTTCAAGGAACTGTATAGGAGGAGTTGTAGGTTACCTATAGGGTGATTTGAGAAAGGCGATGTAAATCCTTTGGGCATGAATTTGGTAAGGGAAGCACAAGAAAAGGTGAGAGGCATTCAGACCAAGTTGCTAGCGGCCCAAAGCAGGCAGAAGGAATATGTGAATCGCAAGGTCAGGGATATGGATTTCCAGATATGTGAACAAGTACTATTGAAGGTATCACCAATGAAGGGGTTATACATTTCGATAAGAAGGGAAAGCTCAGCCCTCGGTTCATATATCCGTTCGAGGTTCTTGAGATTGTGGGGCCAGTGGCTTACCAGTTAGCACTGCTTCCCAGTTTGTCGAGTGTCCATCTGATGTTTCATGTATCCATGCTAAAGCGATACCATGGGGATGGGGACTACATCATCAAGTGGGATGAAGTGTTACTTGATAAGGACCTTCGCTATGAAGAGGAACCAATTTTGATTCTTGATTGGGATGTCCGAAAATTGAGGACAAGGGTGATAAGTATGGTTAAGGTTCAATGGAAGCATCATGCAATTGAGGAAGCCACTTGGGAAACCGAGAAGGACATGCGAGACAAGTACCCTCACTTGTTTGAGGATTCAGGTACTACACTTTCCTCTCTTTATTTCCATAATTTTGGGTTGGATCATTCAGGGACGAACGATGGATAAATTGGTATCTATTTTCATGATCAGGTTCATCATTACGGGTAGACTTTTCGTGCCATGTTTTATGTCAGAAAACTTCCGGGTTTGGGAGTTGAAAATTCTGGGCTAAGCTAGTCTCGGTCGATTTTGAAGCGAGGTATGATCTAGGGAAATTTGGAAAAGGATTGGGTAACGTATATAGTATTGACCTTGTTTTCCTTGTAGCTAAGACATAAAGGAGTCCGGAAAACTTTTTGGAATCGAATTCGGGTTAGTAGAACTCTCGGTATCAAGGTTGATGTGAATGAGTTGTTCCAGAATGTCGAAAAATTGAGTGTGTTGTAAAATGGGGTAATTTGAGGAACTTTACGACTTTCTGTCCCATGTCAACCGCCATAGCAGTTGACACTCCACTATAGCGACCTCCGCCGTAGCAGAGAAAATACCACTACAGTGGAAGTCAACGTTTGTCAACCTCCATCATAGCAGATGACTCCGCTATGGTAATCCCACTATAGCAGAGCGGATTGCTATAGCGGAGCGCGACGGGATTTAATGCAGAAACTTTCCCAAAATAGTTCAGTTTTCTTCAAGATGTTTTGGGAGAAGAAGAGGGTGATTTTGGGTGATTTCCATCAGTTTAACACCATTTTTCGTCCTAAAGGTAAGGATTCTACTCCCCAAACTCCGTACTATCTTTCCTATGCTATAGAATTACTAGGGGTAGACTTGGAAAAAGGTTTGGAATGACCTAGGAATGGTGGAATCCGAGAAAAAGGGGGGATTCTAAGGGTAGAAGTTCTTGGTTATTGTTAATTCTTCTATAATATGATCATGCGATTTTAATTCTCTAAATGTATCCATAAAAATGGTAGAACTAGGTGAATTATTGGTGGGAAAGCCCGGGAAAAAGGATGGAATGATCATGGGTGGCTTGGGGTTTAGGATTTTGCATAATCTAGGTAAATTGTAGTCCATAAAGATTGAATCTTGGTTATTGTGTATTGTTTTAGACCAAGAACCGGCAAGAACTTCGGAAAATGGGAAAGCTCCGGCTGAGTAGAGCTTTTGTACTAATTCGAGGTAGGTGATGGTTATTGATTCCTGTATGCATTGTATGTTTGTGTACTTTTGTTTAAGTATTTGTACGATTTGCATGGCTTGGGGAATGGTTTAGGAATGTCTAAGGGTCTTGTTATCAGTCTTGTGAAATGAACTAAGTGTTATTGTTTGTTGGTTTACAAGTGTTGATTGTTCATTGTTTGTGATTGTGGATTTGTGTGACATTCGGTTGGCTCGGGTACCACGCCTGGTACGGGTATACTAACGGTTGGCTCGGGTACCACGCCTGGTACGGGTATACTAATGGTTGGCTCGGGTACCACGCCTGGTACGGGAATACTAACGATTGGCTCGGGTACCATGCCTAGTACGGGATACTAACTGGTTGGCTCGGGTACCACGCTTGATACATGTTACTTTATTGTATTGCTATATTTTTAATAATGGTTTCCTGAGTAGACAGGGTTGTGTTTATGAATTTTGATTGTGCATATGGTCCTTGAGAGGTCGGGTTATCATTGTATTGATTCATGAGTTTGGTCTTGGTGTATACCGGGTTGCATGTTAACACTTAGGTGTTGTTTAGAGGGGATCCTAGGGTGAGTCCGGGCTATATAAAAAGGGAATGTTGATTGGTTATAGTTGATTGTTGATCGTAGTTGTAAAGGTGGATTACATGTGGGTACAAGCTAGAGAAAATACTTGTAGCCTAGGGATATCTGTTGGCTTGTTACATGTTTCATGTACTCTTACTTGATTTTTGTACTATTCAAATGTTGTTTATTTGAAATTTGTTGATGATCCTACTAATACACGGTGGTTGTGTACCGATTCTGCACTTGCATTTTTTTTGTGAGTACAAAAAATCTTTCAGCGGCTGACACGCGACCTCACATGTAGTCTCAGCGCTTCCAGACGTCAAGGGTGAGCTGCTTCGGTCGAGCTGCCTTGATTTCTATCTGTTTATGTTGTAGCCCACTTATTTTGGGCTTAGACTATTTCTTATATTAGGGTTGCATCCCCACATTCAAGATTTTTGGTAGTGTTTTGGTACGATGACTTTCAGGTTCTAGGGAGGGAATTTTCGCAGGACATTTATAATAGTTTGGTTGATTTAGTATTTATGCTAGTTTATTTTATCTACATTAGTTTTGAGCTGTTAGAACGGTTAAGTTCGGGATCGTTGATGGTCGCTCACTCGGGGGTTGGGTGGGTGCCACTCACGGAGGTCTGGGTCGTGATAAAATCTCATTATTTATTTAGTTTTTCAATATTTAAAAGGAGATTGAGGCATATGTTTCTCTTAAATTTTTTTTGAAAAAACTATCTTTTTTTAAATAGTAATTGAAATTAGGGGACCAATGATATTTCATCAAAGTAGTAATCTAAGAAGAATACTATTTTTTTATGATTGTACAATTTTATTAGTTACAGGAAAACACGGCAACAATTAGCTTAATTCTACTTAAACTCATCTTTTTCCAAATTTTATTAGTTGACTTTAAAGTTTTAATTAATTATCCTATATAAAAGTATTTTTAAAACTTTCAAAGGGTATAAAGGTCGTTCAATATTTTAAGGTTATTTTGGTCTATCAACATTTATATTCATGCTTTTATAATAATATAGATATAGATATAGATATAGATATAGATAATATATATATATATATATATATATATATATATATATATATATATATATATATATATATATATATATTACTAATAAAATAGTTATTAAGGGTATAAAGGTCGTTCAATATTTAAAGGATATTTTGGTCAACCAATATTTATATTTATGCTTTTATAATAACTAATTTCTATGAACGTTCGTTGCACATTATTACCGTGTCAGTTATTAGCAAGTGCTTTGAATCAAAAGATGATTTATAAAGTATCAGAATTATAATTAGATAGTAATCTAAAGTAAATTCATATATTAACCAACAACGCAATTATATATAGAAAGTTTTGGTCCTTATAAAAATTATTATGCATGCATCACAACGTTTTCATCCTAAATGCGATGTTGTACCAGATATAATTTGCAAATAAATTCAACAGTGTACTTCAATTTTAAGCAAATCTTCAACTTTTTTTAGAATTACAACTTCAAATCTTACGAAGAGTGATTGTAGTAATTAACATGGTTACATACTTTTTTTTTGGTTTTTTTGATGTTTGGTGCCCATATTAAGACTTTGACTAAATTTAAATTTATATCAAAAAATCTCACTTTGTGGGGGTGAAACACTCCCTAACAAAGGCGATGGCTACATACTTACATCTCATACTTTGTGATTTTTTTTTATAGATATCAATATAGATTTTAACTTTTAGTTGGATTCTACATTTGATATTATAGACTTCCATAAATCATATGAGATGATACATTTTCTCCGAAGAATTGTTTTAAATAATTTTCTAAAAGATATATAATCAAGACAAAAAATGAAAAAAAATTTCCTGCAATAACTTCTTTAACTACTTGTTGAGAGAATAGCACGATGAGGTTAAGGTGTAAGAACCAAATATCGAAAAGGATAAAAATTATGTAACTTGCCCAAGTATTGTCCAAAGTCCAATATCAGGGACAACACGTTTTCAGATGAACTCAACATCATGCACTATATTATCAACTCAAAATTGTCTCAAGTAGTTAACCCAATCCTCAGCAGATTTTACTTGTGACATAGACAATGGTGTTAATGGTGTTGATAAACTTGTATGGTGATAATGTAGGTTTTGACATATCCAACAATTTTAATTGATTTGAACTCTATAACTAATGCAATAGTTTTACATTTTTGTACATTAATATTATAGAGTTATCTAATTAATACAAGGCATAAAAGTGGTTCGATATTTAAATCAACCAACATTTATATACGTGTTTCTATAGTATCTTCACGCGATCATTTATAATGTAATAACTTTTATTTTTTTCTAATAAATCTTTTCGATTTCCAACATTTTCATTGAAATGTACTATTTGGATGATTTCTCCATGTATATTTGTTTTAAAATAATTCATTGTTGATTAAAAAAAATATTAATAAGTAGGAAATATAAAACAAATAGCATATTAAATATTTCACTCCAAGACTTTTAAATTCATTTAGAAATTGTTATCGGTTTATAATTGTGTAAATAGAATTCTAAAGCCCAATTTAGCAATGTTTTATTATTGATGAATAAGGAATCAAATCCTAGATATTGAATAAAATCTTTAAGATTATAATTTTATTCAATGTAAAAATACCTAAGCCAATTTAAATATGGTGAAATAATTACCTAATCACTTTCTAAGGTAGACCCAAATTTTTTACACGCATAAATAATTTCTAGTCACAAAAATACTCCAAGAAAAATAAGGCTTTCGTTTCATATTTCCTAATCTGAATGTGATAGCAATTCTTTAATAAATTAGATTCAAAATCGAAAATTAGAAGTAGTATTTGTTTTAAACTATATTTCCAATTGTGCTGATTTTTTATTTACCAAAATAACCAAAAATATAATAGTATAATTAGATTAAAAGGGTATATAAGTCTTTCAATATTTTAGGGATATTTTGTCACTCAACATTATTATTCATGCTTTTATAATAACTAGTTTCTATGAATGTGCGTTGCACGTTACCGCCATCACATAATTATTCGATCAATTTTTATATGGAAGCTCAACAAATTTAATTAAAAAAGTTCTATATATATGGTTTAAAAAATGCAACATGTAAATGTCGAATTAGGACAATACTTGATTTCAAAAGATTGAATATCATTTGAACCTGCAGAATGATCAATTTAACTAAGTTAGATAATACTGTTACGTACTTATAATTTTGTAAAATGCGATGTGATCATAAATTACCTAAGACTTTTTTATAGACGATATTTTTTTGTATACGTTCCTTTCTGACATGTTGGTTGCTTCATTATGATCAGAACTTTTGCTGTCGACATTGATATTTCTTTTGAAAGTGTAACATATAATTGTCCATACGAGAAAACATATGATGACAAATATAATTCAACATTTGGAATTGTTTGGCCTTGTGCGTTACTTATTGCCATTTCAAAAGACAAGTGCACTTATTTTTAAGCCAAAAATTATAAATTAAAATTCCTACTTTTTAATTTTGGCTATAAACTAAAAGGGCAGCTCGGTGCACTAAAGCTCCCGCTATGCGCGGGGTCCGGGGAAGGGCCAGACCACAAGGGTCTATTGTACGCAGCCTCACTCTACATTTCTGCAAAGGGTTGTTTCCACGGCTTGAACCCGTGATCTCCTTGTCACATGGCAGCAATTTTAGCTATAAACTAAAATCTGTAAATCCATCTAAACAAGCTCTAAATGAATTACGTATTCATTCTTGGCCGACCACTCTAATCAGTAATTTGACTAATTGAAATAAAAAATATACTGTAAATGAGGGTGCAATAGCATCAATTGGTTATCCACTCAACCTCAAATTCAAATTAACATTCTACATTCTCTCACCACTATAATTCTCATTCCTCACCTCCATTTCAACATCAACACCGTCAAAAAAAATTCATCTAGTCAAATATCATTTTATATATATATATATATTCCTCGCCATTATCCCTCAAAATCCTCATACACTCACTCACAATACACCAAGAAAGCGAAAAATAAAAAAACAAAATCCAAAATTTTATCAATTTCTGATCTTTAGAATCCGTACCTTTCGAGAAGTTCTTCTTCCTGAAGCAATACTAAAATTAATACTGCTTGAAAATTTTACGATGAGGAATGTGGAATAATGATTTTTTTCATAGGAGTATTTGGCCCATTCCTAATACCAATACTATGTTACACGTAGAATTAAGGTTTCCATATTTATTTAGGTAGAAGTCTCTAAGGATGATTTATAATTATATCTTTAAATTATACAAATAGTTAAGGGTATAAAAGTCGTTCAATGTTTGAAGGATATTTTGGTCAACCAACATTTATATTCATGTTTTTATAAAAACTAGTTTAGTGTACGCGCTTTGCGCGTGAGCAAAACGTGTATCATATTTAACAACAAACACTAAAAATAAAATAGAACTTTTATATTTTTTTCTTACCATATAAAAGAAAAAAATCGGTCAAGTTAATTGATATAACATTAACCCAATTCAAATAATCTTGTATAATTTTCATACGTCAAACATGTAGAGTACCATCAGAAAGTTCTACGGGTTGTAAACACCTTAACAACATAAATAGTATCAATATGAATGATAAATAAAAGTCAAAAAAAATATACCTTCAAATCTACTCGTAATCAACACGAAGTCTCAATAACATGCTCCACATGAATCTTCCTTTATCAAGATTATGACATATTTAACAATGTAAAATTCAACAAAATTATAAAATAAAGTATGAAATAATTATTAGAAATAACAAAAGAAAAAGAACATATTAATCTTACTTTACGTGATGGATTTATTAGACTTACTCCTACAAAAAATTCGTACAACACCAACCAAGGAGAAGGTTTTTTAATTACTCTTCGGACAAACAAAACCCTCCAAAACCCCCCTCCCTTGTTAACCCTAATTTTTTATTATAAAATTGTTAGTATTTAATATTTATAAGTATTTATAGGAGCCAACCTTTCCCAAAATTCAGCCGACTTACACCTAATAAAACTCCTTCTCTATTTATGACTTTACACGTTTTAAAACTTTTTTTCATTTATTTTTTATATTTATTATAGTTAATATTTAATATTATAAAAATAATAATATAATAATTATAGGGAAAAAGGTAAAAAGACGATTTTGTTTAGAGGAAAGATTTTTAATGAAGGGCAAAAAGTTCAAATCACATTATAAGGTGCTTCACACTTTTAATATAGTATAGATAGATATAGATATAGATATAGATATAGATAATAATATATATATATCCATAATATACATGATTTAATATTTATAGTTTTAATTAATTTCAAAGTCCTAAATATTATGACAATAATTAAATGATAATTATTTGAGAAAAATATTAAAAATATGATTTTGTCTATTATAGTCTTTTAATGAAGGACAAAAAGTTCAATCAACATTTATAAAGACCTTCACACTTTTCAGATAATACTAGTCAAATATACGTACTTTGCACGTGTGTATCATATTAATTAATAATAAATATATATAAAATAAGAAATTATTGTGTGTAAGTTATACTACTCCTCCCTCCGTTCTATTTTATGTGTCATACTTTTCGTTTTAGTCCGTCCTAAAAAGAATGTCACCTTTTTATAATTAGAAAAAATTTAACTTTGAAATTTTTCTTTTACCCTTAATGAAATGATTTACAACTACACAAATATTCAAGGATTATTTTAAACCACAAGTTTCAAAAGTTTTCTTTTTTTTCTTAAACACCATGTCAAGTCAAAAATTGTCACATAAAATGAGACGGGGGGAGTATTAAATTACTTGTAGTAAGGTGAATATTCCAATGATAAATATGACTTATCCAAATCGGATATAAAAAAATGAATGCCATTAATCATTATTCACCCGAAAGATATTGGGGATTTGTTAACTGAAAAGAAAAGACATTGGAATCTGTCGCAGCTTTCGATAAATTATCAATTGTGACAGCCACTTCTTTTTCTAATTGTTTTTTAAAAGAGGTTGAGTTCATGAATTATGCTATAAATACACTATAACATAAACTAAAATCACATAATTAGAAAATAAATGATCTAGATAAATAAATATAAAACACGATAACATGAAAAAAAATGTAAAATATAATAAAACATAAAATCTTCAAAAGAAAAATACTGCAAATAACGTATAAAATAAGAATAAACCCCTATTGAATTGTTTTGAGCTGGCGAAAACAGCTGTGCTGGTTCCCCATACAGGTTTGATAATAACAGTATGAAAACATGGGTTTTCCATACAAATGATTTATAATGGGCATTGGAATTTCACAAATCTAATGGATTTTTAGGTACACTAAATATTAGTTTTCTAGTTCAATTTTTTTTAATTTTGTGGTCACTTTTTATATACTATACAACTCTATAATAAAGACTCCTACACTTAAAAGGAATTCTAGGCACACGATTTTCAACTTATTTTTTCTGTTAATTAGTTTTTCAAATAAGGAAGGATTCATGAATACACAAAATTTAGTTGATCTAAAATTCTTAAATATTAGAAACATATTACGCTCTTCGTATCAGTTTATGTAACACTTTCTCTTCTCAGGACTCAATTTAACTAATTTAATTTGAAGTTAAATTGGATTAAGTTAATTTAATATTTTAAAATTAAAATTTAGATATTAAAAAAATTATACAAAAAGTACTGTTGCAAGGGATTTGATCGATAAAAAAGACATGATCATTTAATATTAAGCATTTTGATATTCGTGCTTTTATAATATACCAGAAAAATCATGTAACTAAAAATATTATATCTCAAGCTAAAACTTTATGCATGTTGCAATAGTTGGTAGAGTACCTATAAATTAATATAAGACATTACACCATAGATATTAGAATTGAATCAAGCACACGACACACTACGTACTTACCCAAAATTTAACAAATTAGAGCTAAAACTACCATATGCGGCAATAGTCGATAAAATACGTGTAAATTAATATAAGATATTAGAATTGAATCAAGCACACAACACACTATGTACTTATCCAAAATCCAACAAATTAGAGCTAAAACTACCATATGCGGCAATAGCCGATAGAATACCGATAAATTAATATAAGGCATTAGACCATAGATATTAGAATTGAATCAAGCACACAACACACTACGTACTTACCCAAAATCCAATAAATTAGAGCTAAAACTACCATATGTGGCAATAGTCGATAGAATACCTATAAATTAATATAAGACATTAGACCATAGATATTAGAATTGAATCAAGCACATAACACCACTGTACTTATGTAACGATTTGTTCCATTCTTATGCTGAATTAAGGCATAAGTACCCGGCTAAAAAAGTCTCTAGGTGAGAATTGAAAATCTTGAACTATGGTGAGCTCAGACTAAAATATAGTATTTTGTACCTTAGAGCTAATTCATATTTTGTGTGATATCGTGAGATAGTGTAGTTTCTATTTGTAGGTAGCCAACTGCGTAGGATCCCGTGAGAAGTTTTAAGACGAGAATCAAAGTCATAGAACTTTAAATATGATAGTTGTCACGTTGGAAATAATTTATGATGTCTATGAAATAATGTGTATCATGAAATAAGAGTTTGGGAGCGAGATAGCGGTGTTCTAGAAATCATCCTTCACCACGACGAAAGGACACCTCATCACGATGGTCTATCACGATGAGCCGATCCTTATCGCGATGATCCATCACAATGGAGAGCCGTCCACTGCGATGAGATTATCGGGCAGTACACCTGTGCGACCTGTAATTTTTGGAGTCATTTCTCTCATTATTCTATTTTGTTTTAGATCTCAAAGAAGTGTGTTTTCCAAGAAAACTAGGTCAAACTCCATCGTTTGAGGTAAGTAACTCATAGAACTCTTAATTTATTTATTAATTATCCTCCTTAGATCTTGGGGGAAAGAATTAATGGTAGATTTCTTGAAATTAAGCCCTAGAAGCATGAACTTGGGGACCTAGAACTGATCTTAAGTTGTGTTTTTATGAGTTCTAACATAAAATTATTAGTTCATAACATGTTTAAGACTAGAGGGGAACCTTGGGTTCCATAAAGGTGAAACCTCCAGACTTAAAAATTGTGGAAAAGCTATAAACTTGATTAGAAACCTTGGGTTCTTGATCCTATAAATGTAATGGATCTAATTAGTAATTAATTAACCCTTGAGGGATGCTAGAAACCTCATTTGATGGGTAGAATGATTGGGTTTGATTTATTACTGTTATTTCTAGACCTTGTACATTTCAAAGAGTTAAGAAAGGACAAGGCAGTGGTGAACTAGCTTGCGGGTGTTCTATCTTTACTCGAGGTAGGTTATGATTTGAATTAGAGTTAAGCCTCACCTTATTTCATGTTTGTAGTGAAATTGTATAACCCGTGATTAGTCTTTAGGTGTGGTTTTATTGTATACGTTTTCTCTGTTGTACTTGTGTGAATAGGCTAAATGAACAGGAAGTGTTAAGTGAGCTAAAATGGCTAAGTATAAATAGTATCTTAGGCACTGAGTATCTTTGTGATAATATGGGTCTGAGAACCTAGCTATATAGATGTGGTTGTTGATGCAATTGATATAAACTGGATACCACATTGATATGGTACATGGATACCTAGAGTTCCCTGCAGGTCATGGCTAGTGGGCAGAAATAAAACTCATAGTATCTGTGTACACATTTTACCTTATTTTGTATTATTGCATTGCTTACTACAATGAGTTGACTGAGAACTGAGGTGAGACTAGAAATACAGGCTATATGAGCAGAGATTGATGGATATAGTGACAAGTGAGATAGTTGATGAGTGTTATTACTCATTTTCCCTCTTATGGTTCTATTCTATGAATTGTAAGCTTGAATTGGTTAACTATTGAATTGACTTGAAAGATTATTTGTTGGTTGCTTATATGCTATGTGTTGGAATCCTGTCACTTGATATATGTTTTACCGCTTTCATGTATATTGTTGGGTCGGCCTATGATACCTACCAGTACATAGTCTATTGTACTGATACTACCCTGTGCTCTTCTTTTATTAAGTGAAGACCATGTTTTAGAGGCTGAGACGCGACCTCGGCTAGAGTAGATAGACCAATTGTAAATCCAAGGGTGAGCACCACTTCTCAGGCTGCCATGGATCCTCCACGAGTTGTTTTCCTTCTTCCATACAATGGAACTCTATTACTTTTACTGCTTTTAGATCTTGTTGGACATCTTAGACAATTTCGTTTAGAGTTCTGGATGATGACTTTCAGTTTCTGGGGATATGATTAGTTGAATGTTTTTCCACTCATTCTCTTATTATTTATATAGACCTTGATTTATTTATGACTTAAGTAAAATGTTGTCTACCTTACTTTAATTTGGTTAAGTTTAAGAGTTGAGTTGGGTTGTTTAGTTCTCCCATCAGAGGGTTAGCGTGGGTGCCAATCACGGCACATCTGGGTCATGACAAAGTTGGTATTAGAGCTCCGAGTTTGTTGATCTTGTCGTATCAGAACGAGTCTAGTAGAGTCTTGTGGAACGACATGGAAACGTCTGTACTTATCTATAGGAGGCTATAAGACTTTAGTAAATCTCAACTTCTTTCATTCCTCGTGCTATGACCTGATTCCAATTGGTATCTGGCAATTCAAATTGTTATCTAACTCTTTCACTCTTGTTCTCACAGATGGTGAAGACGGGTTCTTCTAAAGTTGGAATAGTAGTCCCAAGCAAGCTGTTGAAGTTGCGGTTTGTGGTAGGGGCAGAGTCAGGGCTAGAGCCAAAGGAAGGAGAGAAGGTGCGCCTGCCAGGGGTGGAGCTCGATCTACAGCTTAGGCTCGTGAAAGGTCAACATTTCCTCCTCTACAAGAGAATGCTCTTGAGGTTGTGGTAGAGGAAGAAGTTTAAGTTGAGCATAATGAGCTGGCAGAACCAGTCCATGGGACAGGCATGCAACCAGTCCAGGTAGGTGTAGCGCAAGTCCCATTATCATCTAAGGTAATTCAGCAGGTTCTGAGATTCCTTAGTGGATTGGCAGGGGATGGGGCTACTCCTGCGGTTCCTGTTGTCCATCATCCGATGACCCAGCATGCTGCAGCTGTGGATCCACAGTTAGACACTGCTTTTAATATAGGTGTATTTCCACAACTGGTTATAAGCCCGGTGATGACAGGTGGGGAACATGATCTCTTCTGCAAGTTTATGAAAATGAGGCCTCCTATGTTTCATAGATTGAAATTCGATGACGCCTATGAGTTCATCATAGACTGTCATGAGAGACTGTATAGAATGGGCATTGTTGAGAGGCATGGTGTAGACTTCATTTCGTTTCAGTTCCAAGGGGATGCCAAGATGAGGTGGAGGGCATTCGTGGAGTGCAGGCCTACTGGATCGCTCCCTATGACTTGGAGTCACTTCTATCAGGTATTTTATCATGACCCAACTACCGAGCCGTGTGGGCACCTACTCTAAGCACCTAGATAGACGAACCCTTACCACCCCATCTAAAATGGGCCTCCAAAAATAAATAAGAACATGAAAATTACCTTTAATATTTGAAAAACAAACCGGTTACCAAACCTTAGTATAATGAAATCTATTACCAAATTAACTAAAACCCTCTCTAGGAACTAGTCTAAACAGGTACAAGAGCTCTAAAGGAGAAATACAAAATACGAAAATAGACACAGCTCCCATCATAGAAATGAAAAGTACAAGCTGTTGGAGATTGCTATCTGCATCACCTGAGTAACAATAATTAATCCTGCAACCAGACTATACTCAAAAAGGTTTAGCAAGAGTAGTATCAGTACAAACAACATATACTGGTAGGCATCATCGGTCAACCCAAATCCATCGCCATAATATCATGTAAAAATCCAAGAAACGTGCAATATGAAATTACAAATCCAGTCCCTTATCAACAACCTTTACTACTACGGTATGATATCTATGAACCTATACATTCTGTCCCAAACCTTTCGATCCCGTTCCACTGCTAACTCCACTAACTGGAAACCTCCCACCACTCTATTCTATTCATTACCAATTGTCACTCGTAATGCTAAGACTTCCTAAAGTCTACCCCTCTTACCGACCACTATAAATACCTTATTTGTTCCAGTCTCAACAATGGGGTCTTCTATCCACCCTTGCTAGCCAATTAACAGACAACCTACAATACCCTAATTTACCCTCCCTTTGACTTGTCAACCACCCCACCGACAAGTCCAAACTCCACTGATAAAAATATACAATCCAAGTCAATAAATATAAAAAGACTTCAACTATTAATCTGACAACCCAGTCAAGACCCTAACTACCAATCCACATTAGCCAAATCAACTACTATGACTCTACAACAATAATATGTACCCGATCACATAAGTAAACAAACCACCTATGAGTGTGCTACCACTTGCAAGTAACCCAGACCACTCAAGGATCCCTAATACATCATCTATGGTGTTTATCGTGCGACCCCGGTCTACACAAGAACCATTCCAGCAATTAAACACAGTAACCCGGCCACTCATGGACCAATAAGAAGAAAATGCATCACAATAATTAATCCGGTTCACTCATGGAACTAACACGAGGAAGAATAAACAAATATGTACCAGGTCTGGTACCGAGCCAATCATTATAGAACTTGTATCAGGCGTGGTACCCAATCCAATCGATAGATATCCCGTACTAGGCATGGTACCCGAGCCAACTAAAAAACCACAGATATCATAGAATCACAAACACAATGAATACAACCACACTTGTAAACCTAGCAAGCATTAAAACAAGTTCATTGCACGGGATTGACAACAAGATATCATTTCACATAAATTTCCTTATTCTCTAAACATGCAATGTACAGAAATACTATGTAATAGTTAATATTCACATATAACGTATTTTGGGAAAATAATCAACCATTACCTACACACCATATCTAATTCATCCTCCCAACCCCTGATAACCTGTCTGAGGACCAACCCCCAGATTATCCAACCAACCTTACAAACTCATTTACCTCAAACCTAGATGTCTTTAGAAGAGTAATCACACTTTAGGGATTTCACCCCCTGACATTAAGGACTCTGGACCCATCCTGTTCACCCCATTTACCTTAACTAAAACCTTTTCAGGGATCCATTATGACTTAGCAATCCTCTTCACGCATTCACCTTCCTGGTTCCCCAAACCAACCCAACAAGCTAGTTTCCCTAAAATTTAGAATCTAACATCAATGATAACACAAAAATTGGGTCACATTACTCATAATACCATCATCCCCTTTCAGTAGACCAGGCAATAAATACATTGACCTCCAGACTTCATGCCTGAAGGCCTAGGCATGAATTACCCCATTATTCTACAACAATAATATGCAATAGGATACAGGTCTATAACTACTCAATTAAGCCTAGTATACTTGGACGTAAAACAGCTGCTGCAGAAGTCTGAACACAAACTTCTGACTTCGTGAAGGCAACTCCTGATGGAAAGTGGGCCTGGAATCCAAATGCTTCATCCCATACGAGCATAAATCTCCCTTCTTCATTGCTCCCAAGTTTTGGAGTAGCCTAGGAGGGTTTTTGGAGCAACCCTCATCTGTTTTTCAACTGAGGAGGAGAAGTCTAAAATAAAATCTGCATTTCCTAGCTACTGTCTCTGTCAGTTTGCTATAGCAATCTGTCGACTGCTACAGCTGTGGCGCAATAGTGGGAAAATTCCCACTATAGCAGGATGACATCAGCCTAAACAAATTTCATATTCTGAAATATTTGTTGTGTCATCCCAAATTAAATTGAAAATGTATTTTAATTATTCCTGCAACCCGCAATGAGGTGGTTTTTAAATAACGACTGAACAGGTCATTACAATACATATTAATTTACTCATTATTTATCCCCGAAAGATCCCATAAGCAGAGAGGAAAGAAAAACTAGTCCGGGAATCCCATACCTCCACCTTGACAGCGTAATTACAACCCTACACAAAATATCAAAACTTTCCCCCTTTATAGGTGTACCCAACTCAATCAAAATTTAATTGGGTATCGCTTGGCTAGGGAATTCCTCCCCCCGAGTTCTTGAGAAATTCAAGGCCTCGTGAAAATACTAGAGAAAAAGAATTTGAAATGACACGAGAAGAACCTTTTTGCTCCCAAGTGACCTGTCACCCCGCTATAGTGGAAATTATTCAGCTATAGTGGTACCGCTATAGCGAGAGGCTGACTGCTATAGCGGTTGGCAACATTATAAAGAGGGTGAGAAATGGGTCTTATGCCCATTCTCCCTCATTTTCACCCGAAAATACTATTTTTCTCCTGGTCACTTTGCTCCCGACGTCGAAAAATCATGGTAATAATCGTAATCTTTTACTTCCTTACTTCATTGCATGAATAATGATAGTTTTATGGTAGAAATTGGTGGATAGAGTAGATATTGTGTTGGTTTGAATTTTGAATTTTCGGCTTTGATTTCATCAGATTCCCAAAGCATGGATGCTTCTCTTACATTTACAATGCTTCCACAGCATTCAGGGTGTAAGGATTATAGGGTTTTTGGCCCAAAATGGGTTTAAAATGGTGGGGGAGGTGAAGGATTATTCTTGTTGAAAAATGATGATTTGGGAAATTTTTAGGAGTTATAATACCCAAATTTTTGCATAAAATAATAGTAGGGTACTTTGGAAGCACTAATCTGGACTTACAATGTTATAAATGGACCTTTGGGTCAAGAGGGGCCATTGATGCACCTCTTGAAAATCTGGGATGATGAAGAGTGCTATAGTGGAGCAAGGCCACTACAATAGTTCTGCTATAGCAAGGAAATTCCCGCTATAGCACTACCGCCATAGTGGACGACCGCCCTCTATAGCCGGAGGCTGTAGGCAGTAGCCTCCCAGGAAGAGTCCAAAAATTAAATTTTTCTCCGAAATGATATTTCCTTGCATCTTTATGAGTTCTAATCTCACCCCTTGTTAAACTTGTAGATTTAACAACTCCATGGATGCCAACCAAGAATACATCCCACCTTATGAAAGGTTCCCCGATGATATTAGTCGGGAGAGGTTCCATAACTACTGGAGGACTGGCCTTTGCTACGAGAGGGCTTTTAATATTAGAGATGTGGAAGAACAGGCTAGGGAATTTTATCACAGTCTTCAGGAGTTTGATTTGGGTCCATTGGTAGAGGCTCCCCCTTTTGGGAGCTCAGGCTGGGTGAGGGAGTTTTATGTCATACTCCCCACTGTCCATTGCGATGACCCCAAACCTTGCATCCGTGGAGTGGATGTTCGGACTATCAATGAGGTGCTAGGAGTGCCTCATGTTTTGAATGCTACAATGAGGCTAAACTCCGGGAGATGGATATGAGGTGGTTGAGGGATACACTGATCGAGGAGGAGTTTAGGGACCAGGTCTACTGGCCTAGCACCGAGGGAGTCATGAGTACCTACTTCACTGATGATGCTAGGAGGTGGATGAATTTGGTGTCCCAGAGAATCCATCCATCGAGCAATAATACCGACGTGACCTATCCTTGGGCCTTGGTGGTGGCTTGTGCTATACAAGGCTTGTATCTGAACGTGGGGAACAGATTGTGTCAGAGCGGAAGGACTTATACCGGGGTCCCAAGAAGGGCCCCTTCCTTACGGGTCTAGTATCGGAGCTATGCAGGCGATTCCAGGTGCCCGAGGATGATACTGATATGGAGGTGGAGATAGATGCCCCTTTCAACCCTCTTCGAGTGAAGGTGGTTGCCTCTAAGGGGAAGAAGAAGAGGAAGGTGGGTGAAGCAAAGAGCAGCCAAGCTACCGAGGGTACTGATGATGATGACGATCCTGCCCCTCCATCCCAATCCCAGCCCCCGATCTCTCACAGCTGCCTAGAGGAGGACTTGGCCGCAGTTAGATAGTTCATGGAGGCCTCCCCTGCCAGAGTTTCACCCCCACTTCCCCTGGACTAGGACTATGCAGTGCTCCGCTAAGAGCTCGATGAGGAGAAGAGGAAGAGGCGCTCCCAGGACCGTATGCTTGCAGGGATGTGGAAGACCATCAAGTTCATGTTCACCTGTGCTTTCCCCGATAAGGAGCTCCCCCAGATCGAGCCAGAGGACTTGCAGGAGTTTCTTATATTGAGTAATGCTGAGGCTGAGGACCCCACCCCCGCAACCCCCGATGGTGATGAGGCATCCGTCTAGGACCTCCCTCCCTCTTTATTATATTATTACTACTATTCTTGGGTTTTGCCCCCGTTTGGGGCATCTACTAGACGATGTTTTCCCTTCCCCTTCTCGTTTTATTTTAAGCATGTGGATGCTAGTTTTAAACAGTATTGACCTTATATGCATGCTATATTAGTCTTATCAGCGATTTCCTTGATTTACATAGTAGCTCACAACTCAATTATCACTTTTAAATACTCCGAAAATGAAAAGGGAAAACAGGGGAAAACAGGGCAAGGATTCTACCCCGCCCTCCCCGCTATATCACATTGCATGCTGCTAAGGCGACACCGCCGTAGTAGAGAAATTCCTACTATAGAGAGATCACTGTAGTGGTCAGTCCCACTATGGCGGCCCCGACAGCAGTAGCCCAGAAATTGAAATTTTCTGTAGAATTCCCTCATTTCCCATTCCTCGTTATTGATATGACCCTTGAAATTGTGTCATGGTCTGAAGTATAACCTTAAAACCAAATCCCCATAATGCATAATTCCAAATTTAACACCATGTTATCATAAAATCCTTTACAAAACACACCAGAAAACTATTTAAACACATTCCCGCTATCATACATGAATAGCCCCTTTTTCCCCCATGGTTCCTAACCAATCTCGACTGTCCTGAAATTGGAGTTTTCCCACAGTCACAAATCTTTTTTTGTTCCCTTACCATCTTTACCAATGGTAGGTCTATCCCCAAAATACAATACAAAATTTTTCAATTAAGTCACATAGCACTTATCACCAAAACTAATCACGCCTAACTAAGTTATGACTCCTCTCGGGCCAAAATTTTCACAGTAAAGCAAACAATTACACATCAGACAATTGCAGTCATACAAGCAATGAAATATGCACAATCACAAGTCTCAAGATTTAACATTAAATTAAGTCGTATCCACTATCTTCTATTCGCCTCATGAATGACTGTTATCCGACCATCCATGCACTCACATGGCCTCTAAGGCTAGATACCAATTGGAACCTTCTCGATTCCAACTTCCATTGCTTGTGCTATTTCGGCCGGAGTCAATTGGCATTCTTTTTACTTTGTTGAGATACCAATTAAAATTGAGAGATACCAATTGGACTCAACCCATACAAGCAAGCAACAGACTGCACAAAAGGAGTGAAAGAAGGGAGACAATTTCCTAGAATGCTTCATAGCTTCCCAAAGATTAGATGTGGACGTCAACACACCAATCCGCATAACTCTATTCTATATTTGCTCTTGTACTGAGAGATCGGTAACCTAGGCTCTGATACCAAATTGTAACGACCCAACTACCAGGCCGTGCGGGCACCTACTCTAAGTACCTAGATAGGAGAACCCTTACCACCCCATCTAAAATGGGAATGCGAAAGTAAATAAGAATATGAAAATTACCTTTAATATTTGAAAAAAAACTGGTTACCGAACCTTAGTATAGTGAAATATATTACAAAATTAAGTAAAACCCTCCCTAGAAACTAGTCTAAACAGGTACAAGACTCTAAAGGAGAAATACAAAATATGAAAACAGACACAACTCCCATCATAGAAACAAGGAGTAGAAGCTGCTGGAGATTGCTATCCACATCACCTGAATAACAATAAATGAGCCTGCAACCAGACTATACCTAAAAAGGTATAGTAAGAGTAGTATCAATACAAATAACACATACTGGTAGGCATCATCGATCAACCCAAATCCACCACCGCATAATATCATGTAAATATCCAAGAAACATGCAATATGAAGTTACAAATCCAGTCCCTTATCAACAACCTTTACTACCACGGTATGACATCTAGGAACCTATACATTCTGTTCCAAACCTTCCTACCCTATTCTACTGCCAACTCCACCAATTGGAGACCTCCTACCACTCTATTCTGGTCATAACCAATTATCACTTATAATGCCAAGACTTCCCAAAGTCTACCTCTCTTACTGACCACTATAAATACCTTACTTGTTCCAGTCTCAACAATCGGGTCTTCTATCCACCCTTCCTGGCCAATTAACAGATAACCTATAATACCCTGATTTACCCCCCCCCCCCCTCCCCGACTCAACCACCTCACGGACAGGTCCAATTATCACTGATAAAAATATACAATCCAAGTCAGTGAACATAAAAAGACTTCCACTCATTAATCTGACAACCCAGTCAAGACCCTGACTACAAATCCACATTAGCCAAATCAACTACTACGACTCTACAACAATGAGATGTACCCAACCGCACAAGTAAACAGACCACCTATGAATGTGCTACCACTTGCAAGTAACCCGAACCACCCAAGGATCCCTAAAATATCATCTATGGTGTTTAACGTGCGACCCCAATCTACACAAGAACCATTCCAGCAATTAAACACACCAACCCGACCAATCATAGACCAATATGAAGTAAATTCATCACAATAAATAACCTAGTTCACTCATGGAACCAACAAAAGGAAGAATAAATAAATATATACCACGCACGATACCCGAGCCAATCATTATAAAACTTGTACTAGGCATGGTTCTCGAGCCAAGTGATAGATATCCTATACAAAGTGTAGTACCCGAGCCAACTGATAAATATGTACCAGGCGTGGTACCTGAGCCAACTGATAAATTTGTACCAGGCATGGTACCTAAGCCAACCAAAGAAATCACACATATCATACAATCACAAACACAATGAATACAACCACACTTGTAAACCCAACAAGCATTAAAACAAGTTCATTGCATGGGATTGACAATAAGATATCATTTCACATAAAAAAATTTATTCCCTAAACATGCAATGTGCAGAAATACTATGTAATAGTTAATGTGCACATATAACGCATTTTGGGAAAACAATCAACCATCACCTACATAACATACCTGATTCATCCTTCCAACCCCTGATAACCTACCCAAAGACCAAGCCCCGGATTATCCAACCAACCCTACAAACTAATTTACCTCGAACCTACCTAACAAGGGATTAATAACACTTTAGGGATTTCACCATTGACATTAAGGACTCTGTACCCTTTCTGTTCACCCCATTTGCCTTAACTAAGACCTTCTCGGGGATCCGCTTACGACCTAGCAATCCTCTTTACATATTCATAGTCTCGGTTCCCCGAACCTACCTAACAAGCTAGTCTCTCTAGAATTTAGAATCCAACATCAATGATAACACAAGAATCGGGTCACATTACTAATAACACTATCATCCCCTTTCAGTCAACCAAGCAATCAATATGTTAACCTCCAGACTCTTTGCCCAAAGGCCTGGGCATAAATTCCCCTATCATTCTACAACAATAACATGCAATAGGATACATGTCTATAACTACTCAATTAAGCCTAGCCTACTTGGATGCCAAGCAGCTTCTGTAGAAGTCTGAACATAAATTTTTGACTCCGTGAAGGCGACACCTGATGGAAAACGGCCTTGGAATCCATGGGTTTCACCCCATAGAAGTAAAAATCTCTCTTCTCCATTGCCCCCAAGCTTTGGAGCAGCCTAGGAGGATTTTGGAGGTAACTCTCATCTATTTTTCAACTGAGGAGGAGAAGTCTAAAACAAAATCTGCATTTACTAGCTACTACCTCCATCAATCTGCTATAGCGACCTGCCAGCCACTACAACAGTGGCACTCTAGCGGGAAAATTCCTGCCATAACAGGATGACGTTAGCTCAGATAAATTCCAAATTCTGAAATTTTCATCATGTTATCCCAGATTAAATTAAAAATGCATTGTAATTATTCTTGCAACCCGCAATGAGGTGATTTTTAAATAACAACTAAACATATCATTACATCTTTCTAGGGAGATATATTCCCCAGACTCTAAGGGACAAAAAGAAAGATAAGTTTGCAAATAGTGAGAAAGGTAGTTCTTCTGTAGATTCTTATGAGACTTGTTTCCATGCCTTAACTCATTATTTTTCTCAGATTATTAACACAAAGGAAGAATGGATTCATCATTTAGTGAAAGGTCTGAATATAGGGTTACAGATTGCTGCTTTGTAGGTAGCATCTTTGGGTAAGTCATTTTAGGAGGTTGTTGAGTTCGTGAAGAATGTTGAGAGGGTAAGGAAAGAGATTCAGGAAAGGATGGATTTGAAGAAGCTATGGTCGGGAGGTAGTTACAATGGTTAGTTTTCAAAAGGCCAGGGTTTGTGGGGATACCTTGTGTGCCTTATTCATTCATCTGCACTGGTTTATGCTGGGGGTCTATTAGGGACCAGTCAGCCTGCACCAGACTTTGATGGGTATATTGCTCAGTCCGCTCCAACACAATGACCTAATTTTGACCGTGCTTATTTTGAGTGTGGTGAGCTTAGTCACTTGAGGAGGAACTATCCTAGACTTCAGTAGGCATCTCAGCAGCAAGCTCCTAGAGCTATAGGGTGGGTGTGGCAGTCACACTACAAGTAGGGGTGGCGCCAATCCCAACCAGGATGGTGGTAAGGGAGGTAATCAGCCCAACAGGGGTGGTACACATGCAGGAGATAAGAATAGCTTTTATGCTTTTCCAAGTAGTCCAGAGGTAGAGGCTTCAGACGTGGTGATTACAGGTACTATTCTTGTCTATGATCGTATGGTTTTAGTTTTGTTTGACACTGGGTGTACCTTTTCTTATGTGTCTTTGGTTTTTTTTGAGAGCTTTGATATGTTGTGTGAATCCCTTCATTTTCCTGTTACTGTATCTACTCCAGTAGGGGATTCTGTGGTGGTGGATAAGGTCTTCCGGGCTTGTCCTATCATATTTTTAGGGTGAGAGACCTTAGCTAACTTAGTTATTCTTGACATGGTAGACTTCGACATCATCTTGGGAATGAGTTGGTTGTCTGTGTATTATGTTATTTTGAATTGTCATGCTAAGACAGTGGCTATAGCTATGCATGGGTTGGATAGGTTAGAGTTGGAGGGTAATTATAGTCCAACTCTAGTGAAATTTGTGTCCTTCCTTCGTACTCAGAGTCTGACGGGGGGATGTTTATCCTTCCTAGCTCATCTTCAGGACACCAGTTCGGAGGTCCTATCTATTGAGTTAGTTCTAGTAGTGTGTGAGTTCCAGGAGGTGTTTCCTGCAGATCTGCCTGGCATGCCACCTGGCCGGGATATTGATTTTTGCATTGACTTAGAGCTAAACACGTGTCCTATCTCTATTCCTCCTTATAGGATGGCACTGGATGAATTAAGAGAGCTTAAAGCTCAGTTGCAGGAACTGTTGAGTAAGGGTTTCATCCGTCCGAGTGCCTCCCTGTGGGGTGCTCTAGTTCTCTTTGTTAAAATGAAAGATGACAATCTGTGCATGTGTATAGACTATAGACACCTGAATAAGGTTACTATCCATAACCAGTACCCTCTCCCTCGCATTGATGACCTGTTCAATCAGTTACAAGGGGCGTCAGTATTCTCCAAGATTGACTTAAGGTTTGGTTAATGTCAGCTGAAAATTTGACTTTCAGATATTCCTAAGACTCACCCGATACGGGGACTATGAGTTTCTTGTGATGTCATTCGGGCTGACTAACACCCCAGCTGCTTTTATGGGCTTGATGAATGAAGTATTCAAGACTTATCTTGACTCTTTTATCATAGTCTTCATTGATGATATTCTAGTATACTCTAAGGATGATAAGGAGCATGCGAATCATCTTAGAATTGTGATGGAACTACTTAAGGACTACAAAATCACCATCTTGTACCATCTAGATAAATCTAATATGGTGATTGACGCACTAAGCAGAAAGACCAAGAGTGTGGGTAGCTTGGCTTGCTAGACGATCATTGGCTAGAGATATTCAAGCTCTGGCTAACAGCTTCATGAGGTTGGAAGTTTCTGAAAGGGGTGTCTTACTAGCATATGTAGAGGCGAGGTCCTCTTTCATCGAGCAAATAAAAGGTAAGCAATTTGATGATGTGAAATTGAGCAGGAATCATGACAAGATGTTGCAGGGTGAGGCCAAGAAGGCCATCATTAATGATGAAGGTGGATAAAAAATCAAAGAGAGTTTGTGTGCCCCGTGTTGAGGAGTTGATTCTCACCATTCTTGTATAGGCTCACAGTTTAAAGTATTCCATACATTCTGGTGTGACCAAGATGTACCGAGAACTGAAGCAACATTACTGGTGGAGTGGAATGAATAAGGATATAGTGGACTTCATGTCTAAGTGCCAAAACTTCCAGCAAGTAAAATATGAGCATCAGAAATCTGGTGGTGTTATGACCCATTTTTAAACTAAGTTAAAAACGGTCCATAACTTGGCTATTTATTTTGAAAAAAAATTAAGAATAAAAGAAAAGAGTCGCCACCTAATTATTTTTGGAAATTAAGAAATCATTTTTAAAAAGGGTGTATTATTTTAAAGAAAAAGAAACTTTTATTTAAAACCAGAGAAAAAAGGTAAGGGTTCTAGTAATCTCCCGAGGAAGGTGTTAGGCATCTCAGAAAATCCGAAAATACGATTGACCGACGAATTTAAATATTTTGTTGCTAAAAGAATATAACTTGTTTGTAAAAATGAGAATTGGACTTGAAATATCGATCACATTCTAAAATTGTTGGAAATAAGCAAATTCTATTTAACAGTATTAGATTTAAAACATATCAAAACTTTGGACAACTAAATATGAAAATGGGTTTAAAAATATTTAGACCTTATTTGATTTAATATATGATTAGTACATGAAAATTTTCCATAAGCTGTGAACTAAATACCAAATGATATTTGATCGGTTATACATGATAAAACAAATTGATTTCAAATAGACGTTATAAGCTCAACCGGTTTCAAAGAAATAAATACTTTATATATAAAAATAGTAATTAATCTCGACGATTAATGCAGTCACTTTCTCCCTGCGGGAAACATGAGAAATGTTAGTATTTGGTACATCTTGAAGTAATAAATGAAGAAAATATAAATAAAAGGCAAAGAAAGATTGAGCTTGAGGCTCATATTCTGCTACTCTTGGACTGCCGCTAGCAGATCCATTGTTGTTGTTATGATGATTTGAAAGAGAGGGCAAGACAACAATGAAATGGTAGATAGATGCTCGTTTCAAAGCTTGCGATGTCATCGAGTCTTAAATGGAACTCTTCGACTCGGATGTGTTCATGCCAAACAAAGAAAAGAGACAGAAATAGGAATTAGAAAAGAGTAAAATAATATTCAATAATGTACAAAATGGAAGAGACAATCACGTAGTGATTCAGCAACCTGGAAGCTCAAAAATAAATTCAAACATATCTAAATTTCATGCTATTAAATTCTTGATGGTAAATTATATTAAGAATAACATTTATCCGAACACATACTTTCTAAAACGTAACACCTAATGTGTGTGATCTATTCATGACTTCTAACCAATATGATTAAACATTAAGACATGAATCTAGGATGGAAAAGACTACACTCGTTTGATAATTCTCAAAGCACCAAACTAACATGGACAGTAGCTTTTCAAGCAGAATGTAGACAAGAAATATTACTAATTAGTTAAACTACGAAAGGTCATACAGGTTTCCGAACAACAATATCTTAAATAAGGCTAAAATGAATATCAAAGCGGAACATCAGTTTAGATAACTAACGAGAAATTCCTAATGACATCTAAAAATGGACAGCAACAACGGATACAAGACTCAGAGATTTTGACTAAAATGTCTCGACAAACAAAGTCCTTTGTAATGGACAAGTTTATGATCAGATATTAACTCAAATATGCAAACAACGATCATTAACTTGAAACATCTACCAATTTGAGCAGATACTACTAAATGAATAGGCTAAACGTACATTAAAGAACCCGTTTGTCATCCCTTATACTCTATTCAATGATCGAAATGGACATTAGTTTTATCCTTAATAACATTATCCCTCGGATAAGCTATGGGGATTGTTCTGAGGACTTTGAAATTTGGGAGTACTATTAAGACAGACTGCTCAACTTCGATACTGAACTCGACCCAAGTCCTATGCGTCGCTCATTAATGTCTGTGACTTAAACAGAATTGTATGGGAGGTGTCTTTGAGGTGAAAGCAGATAGGCTCAAAAACTCAAACCAAACTTAATACTTGTAACCTCTTAAAAAAATATTGAAATTACCAAAATAACACATAAGCAGAAAACTTGCATGGAGAGGATCAAATCTGTTGATCCAACTAGGGAATGGGCACAACCAAAATGTGGAAAGGATAACAAAGGATTTTGGAAAATTATGAACTTGGGAGTATTTTGAGATGGGGTTGAACCATATTCATCCTCTTTTAACTCGAAAACCAAATTGGAACAAACCAAACCGTTAAACAGAGACATCATTTATTTAATTGTTTTTTAAAAGCAACCAGCCAGATTTTTATAGCGACAAGTTTTAACAAATACATGGATAAAACTTCTTATCAAAACAACAACAAAGTCATTTCTTGACCTGGACAACCCCTTCTTTTAGCCTAAATATTTTGATAGGTTAATTTTAAGAGAAGGAAACAGCTCTCTGGACCTGAATTAAACAAAGTAGAAACAAACAAATCACTAAATCTCGATATGAGTTCACATTCTGTCTTAACAAATAAGTGGATTTCCTCTTTTAAGATTTGCAGCTGCCTTGGCCACTATGCCTACTGATTTAAAGAAAAAATGGCGAGAAATATTCCAACATAATGCGTGCAACAATTATTCAAAAAAACCATTGGATTATTGCCTATTTGACAAGTTAAAATAATGATCTTTCTAAGTGTTTTTAATTCATGTCGTCCACTTCTACACTATCTTCTGGCAAACCAACAAGCAGAATTAAAACAAAGATACCAAAAACGAACAAAATGACTACATTTAATTCTATAAATAAAAATGAAATGAAACGAAAGAAAAGGGCGATCACTAACCTTCTCCAAGGCAGCGAACTGGGACAACGAGTTGACGATGATAGATTTTCACACCAACTTCGAGTGCGAGTGATAAAAAAAATAGGAAGGGCAGGGGAATACGGCGGAAATCAGAAATAGAGCAAGAATAGAGAAATTAGTGAATGAAAGAGTATGAAAAACTCAAATACTTTCCAAGTTCTTTCCCACTTCCCTTTTTTTTCTCCCCTTTCAATGGAAATAAGGGTCGGTATTTATAGCCGAAAATAGTCGGTTTGAATTTCAAAAAGGAGCCGTTTGAGACAGAGAAGGGGGGAAATCTTCTCAATTAAACTTGAGGATTCAAATTTTGGATTCCTGAGCTTTGAAGAGACAGATTGAGTAAAGTAGGAAGAAAAAATAAACAAAAAATCTGACAATGGGAATGGGTTACCTGCTCCTCGACTGAGAGATGGAGACTTTTGGAGGCAATAACCTTGTGGATTGAGCTCGAAATCCGGTGAATTTTGGGGGATTTTCGCAGGGATAAGGGTTGGTTCGTTGACTTTGGGTATTCTTTTTTTTTATTGCGTAGGTTCTGTTGTGGTGTCGTCCTGAAAAATAGGGAAAAAAATAATATGCATGAGTTACAATCAACCATAGGTACTCTTTATTTTTGACAAGTGTCTTTGTGGGTCCTATGTTGTCCGCAATTGTCTCTCTCCCCTCATTTATTAATATTTGCTTGGTTTCCTATTTGCAGTTTACTTTTATCTTTTTTACTCTTTCTAGCATTGTTTCTTTATTTTATACTCTTTTCGTCTAGTATTAGTTATTTATCTTTTTATAAATAATTATTTTGATTTACTCATTAATTTACGAAACTAAGATACCTTTATAATTTATTTTTAAAAAATTGAAAACAAGTTATTTATAAAGTTTCAAAACAAAAATTTAAAGTGTAAATTAGTAAAACTACTCTATTTTATTTATAATTTTATAAGGGGCGTATAAAGAAAAAAGTGGATAATTAATATAGGACGAAAAAAGTGAATATTTTTCAGTTTTTTTTATACTCCTATCGAGAAAATGAATCGATACCATTACTATCTATTTTTCTGATTAACTTGGTTGAGTTTTTCTTTCCGATTAATCATTATGTCTCTCAACTAAATCAACTTTTTTAAAAAAATTAATCCTCAGACCCTCTAACTAAATGAGCGTACAACAACACATATCCCGTGAAATCTGAAGAAGGTAGAGTGTACACAAACCTTATCACTATCTCGTGAAGGTAGAAAAGCTGTTTTCGAAAGACTCTCGGCCCAACTGCAGCAAATTCAGGTACAAAGAAAAGAAAAAAATAGTGAAGAAACATAGCAACTAGTAACAGAAACAATGTAACACCTACAAAAAAGGGACGCAGACAACAATAAAATAATATAATAAATAAAATAATAAATAAATGGTGATAGATTTCAAAAGTAAGAACTATAAGAATACGATCAGTACTATGACAAATATTGCCCTCTAAAAAATATTGTAAATTTTAATTTTACATCAAAAAATCGAATGAAACCCCAACAGAGCTTCAAAAAAATAAACCTTGAACAAACTGAAATTCACACAAAAATTATATTTATAGATAAGGGTATTTATGAAAAATCAAAAAATCAAATCAAATATGATACATATTAATATTTTGCCTTTTTGATTCATAATTTAAAATATGAAAGATCAACTTAAAAAACATAAACAAAGAAAGAAGACACGAAAAAAAAATCTAGGTCAATATCAATATTTTAGCAATATGGATTGGGTGAAGGGAAGAAAGTGGGTGGAGGGGGTAAGAGAAAAGGAAATGTTATAATGGGGTGGACCCATAATATTTACTTTATCAATTAAAAAATATCATCGTACAAGTATGACATGGCATATCTCACACACCATAAATTTTTTTGAGAAATAGGGAAAGAAAGAAGGATCTGGGTGTTTAAGGACAAAATGGGCCGGGTATAGGAGTAAATTTGGGGACAACTACACAAATGCCCTTTAAAGGGAGTGGTTTTGCATTTTTGCCCCCCATAAAAATAGTCTTACAAAAATAGTCTTCCTTGTTTTTTATGTATAGAGCAACTACCTTTTTGCCCCTCTACACCTCAAATATTTTTAAATAACTCTCAATGCTCATTTGTCTCTCAACTTTTATATATATTTCTTTTTCTCTTTTTCTCTTTTTTCTTTTTTCTTTTTTTATTTCTATTTTTTCTTTTTTCTTTTTTCTATTTCTATTTTTTCTTTTTTCTTTTTTTTATTTCTATTTTTTTTTCTTTTTTTCTCAACCTTTATTTTTCTTTTATTTTTTGTTTTATTCTTTCTTCTACGTTTTTTCTTTTTTCTCAATCTTTATTTTTTTTCTTTTCTCCTCTCAATTCTACTTTTTTCTCCTTTTATTTTTTATTTTTTTATATTTTTTATTTTTCTCAACCTTTATTTTTTGTTGTCTTTTTTTTCTTCGTTTTTTTCTTTTTTTCTCAATATTTATTTTTTTCTCTCAACTTCTATTTTTTTATTTTTTCTTTGGTTTTTAATTTTTCTTTTCTCTTTTTTTTGATCAATTTTTTTGACCTTTATTTTTTTTATGAGATGTTCTATAATTCTTGCTTTAGAGGCAAGACTTAGCCCAAAAACTTCCAAACAACAAATTACGCCCATGAGCAAGACTTGACACTAGTATATTGTGTCTTGATTTATGAAATGTTTTATAACACTTGCCTCAGAGGCAAGACTTAGCCCAAGGACCTCTTAAAAAATACAAGTTACGCTCCATGGGCAAGAGTTCACACTACTTCATTATATCTAAATTTATGAGACACTCTATAACTCTTGCCTTAGAGGCAAGACTTAGCTCAAGGATTTTCAAACAACAAGTTACGCCCCACGAGCAAGACTTGACACTACCTCATTGTGTCTTGATTTATGAGACATTCTATAACTCTAGCCCAAGGACTTTCAAACAACAAGTTACGCCCCATGGGCAAGAGTTGACACTATCATATTGTGCTTGATTTATGGGATGCTCTATAACGCTTGCCTAAGAGGCAAGATTTAGCCCAAGGACTTCCAAATAACAAATTACGCCCCATGGGCAAGAGTTGACACTACCACATTGTGTCTTGATTTATGCGATGCTCTATAACTCTTGCCTTAGAGGCAAAACTTAGCTCAAAGACTTTCAAACAACAAGTTACGTCTCATTGTCAAGAGTTGACACTAGCACATTATGTCTTGATCATGAGATGTTCTATAACGTTTGCCTTAGAGGCAAGACTTAGCCCAAGGACCTCCCAAAAAATAAGTTATGCCCCATGGGCAAGAGTTAACACTACTTCATTGTGTCTTAATTTATGAGATGCTCTATAACTCTTGCCTTAGAGGTAAGACTTAGCTCAAGAATTTTTCAAACAACAAGTTATGCTCCACGAGCAAGGCTTGACACTACCTCATTGTGTCTTGATTTATGAGATGTTCTATAAAATTTGTCTTAGGGGCAAGACTTGTTCCAAAGGACTTCCAAACAACAAAGCACGCTCTTAAGTTTACTTCGATTTCAAAGAAAGAAGATTTTTTTTGCAGATTATCCAACTTTTTTTGTTCATTAGCAAAAAATAATAGAGGTTAAGAAAAAAGAAAAAAAGAGAAGAATAAAAGAGAAAGAAAAAAATAAAGATTAAACAAAAAGAGAAAAAAAATAAAAGTTGAGAAAAAAAGAAAAAAGAGTAAAAAAGAAGTTGA